>QEOQ01000359.1:338687-376376 GCA_010279815.1 Brachionus plicatilis
CATTCAAGAAAAATAATAAATTCGCAATTACTTAAAAAGGAGTTTTAGTAAAATTTAAATGTAAAAACCAAGGATAATTTTTTTGAAAATTCCTTTTAATTAATTGCGGATTTATTATTACTTTTCTTAATGAAAGTTTTTTTATTTTCAGATTTTTATTTTTTCTCTCAAAAATGTAAAAATGTAAAAATATAAAAATATACAATAAATTACATTTTGCCGATGATTCAGGATCCGATACTGAACATGTATAAATAAATCGTGCCTAGAAAATGTAAGATCTTAATTTAAAATTTGCTGTGGAACGTGGTTAGATATTTGTTAAAATTTTGCCCAAGAGCTTAAATATAATCAGTCACAGGAATAAATGAATTAAAAAAGTATTCAAAGTGATAATTAAAGATATTTTACTAGATCGGTAAATTTTATAAATCTAATATTAAGAACTTTTTACTTAAAACTTTCCTGATTCCTTTTTTGTTTTAATATATATTCAATTTATAAATTTATTCATATATTTTCAAAATTTTTTGATTTATCAGTATAATAATAAATTTTCTATTTTATCAAAAAATTTCTGTGATAATGTCTTGCTCTGCTATTTATTCACTTTTCAGCTTATTTAGATAGTGACTAAGTCTCCAAATGCATCAGCACAATGTTCGTAAGTGAAATAAGAGAAAAAAATATATGTGACTGAATCTAATAATTAAATTTAATTAATGGTGTAAATTTTAAATTTTATGAATAAATATAAAGGTATCCAATATATCGTTTTTCATTTAGTGTAATTATCTTTTAAACATTTGATATTTCCGAAAAATAAAATTTTTTTTTTAAATTTCAAATTCTATTTTCTTAATCATTTATTTGATTGCCTGATTAGTTTTTTTTTTTTTTTTAAATTTTTTTTTTTTAACATTGATATTTTTTAAAGACTCCAGAAAATTAGGAACAATTGAAAAATTTAAAGCATTTTTTTTTAATTTCATAGATAATTTAACGTAAATTAAAAAAATATTTCAATGAATAATAAAAGATTAAATGAGTTTAGCTACGCTTTTAAGAGTACTTTTCATAAATAATTGAAAAATTGCCGAAAATGTAATTAAAATAAATATAATATTTCAAAAAAAATAGACGAATTAAATTAAATTAAAAAAAATACAATTTAATTAGTCGAAGAAAAAATTAAAAATTTGATCTATATCGGAACCATAAGCTTGAAATTTTTACAAAATAAAATTTTATATATTATTTAGTTTTTATCATGAAATATTTAGTCTGATTATTTTTTAATTATCTGATTATCTGTATTCTTATTTTTTTCTTGATTCTTGTTCTTGTTTGTTTATTAAATGGGTGTTAAGGAAAGACAAAACTCAGTCGAAAGAATCTAAACCTTAATAATGTATCCACTCAATAAAAAATTTAAAAAAAAACTCAAATTAGAAATAGTTAGTTAAATAGAACTAAGCATGGTATTCTATCATAGAAATCACGTACCAAAGAACTAACGGGTTGATAAAAGAATTACATAATTATTAAAAGACTCTTTATGAAACTTAACCATATTTTTTTATAATTGACCAGTATTACTGTCAAAGTACCAGCGCTAAAAGATCCATTTGGCAATTTTGATTGTTGAAGCTTCTTTTTTAAATACTTAAGAATGATTTCGCCGATACTTTAAATTGAATTTTAAAATTTTCTTTTCATCATTAAATAGTTTAGCTTTCTAATTACAAAAGTAAAATCGAATGATAAAACTAATAATAAAAGAAAGCTATCTTCAATTATCATTATGAAAACTTTTCTGGACAGAGAATAGATAAACATAAAAAACATTAAATGACTTTTATTCCAATTTATGTCTTTTTAACTTTCATTTTTTTAGCTTATTTACTTTATTTTGATTCTTTTTTTCATCTCATTTTATTAACTTTAATTTTTTTTTTTTTTTTTTTAACTTATTCTGAAGGAGCTTTAGCTCGGTACAGAAAACAAATAAATAAAAAAAAATTAATAATTATGATTAGTAATTTTCTGATTTTAGTGCATATTTTTGTCATGTAAAAAGTGAGACATGCTTTGTTGGATGTATGATATTAAGAATAATCTATGTTTGATTTAATTTTTTAAATTATTTTTTTAATTGTGTTTTTTTTACTTTCAAAGAAGTTAATTTAGAAATTTTTTTAATGTGTTGCGATTTAATGCTAAAATTGCAAGAAAATTCTGATATATGGCAAATTACATTAGACAACCCAAGAGTATACAAATTTTTGATATGAAACCTGATCTAGCAAATTTAAAAAAAAATCCAATTCCGGACTTTTTTGGGACTTATAAACAACTCTGATATTAACTTACTAAGATCCGTTTTTTCCTACGACCGAGTTGAAAATATTCTTTCATTTTGCAAAAATCAGTGAAAAACGTTGTAAAAATAATTACCCTGTATTTTAAAGATTATAATGAATATTTGATTCAAAATGTTCAATTTTATCGTAAAAATACAGGTCGTCACATTTGGCAATAATTCAATTTGGTATAACGCGTTTACTCGTTCTTGGGCTTAATTGTCAAAAATAAAATTCTGTTCATATATTTATTTATTTATTGAATTGAATTAACCTCCTTTAAGGAGAAGTAAAAGAAAATAAAGATAAAAAATTTTTTTTTGTGTTTTTGTGTTTTTTTTAAAAAATGAAAAATTATTACCTAAAAATAAAATTACAAAAATAAAAAAGGAATGTTAGTTCGAAAATAGAAAAAGGCATGAAAGTTAGAAAGCAAGATAATTTGGACCAAAATTCATGAATTTCTTTTATTTTGAATTAGCTCATTTAGGAGAGTTCTGTAATGTTTTAATTTTAAATTGCAAAGACATAACCAAATTGAATCAGATATACCATCATTAGAAATCAGATTAATCTTAAGATTTTGTTTAAGTTGGTTTATATTTACTGAAATTTTTGAGGTTTCAATTTTAAAGTACTTGGAAATAAGTACTAAGTCGGAGGAAAAAGATTTATTAGAGGGGGGGTCACTTAGCATATATTTTAAAAATTGTGATGATAGATAATTATATTTAATTGTATCAATAAAAGTTAGTTTTGAAAATAGATAAAGTTCATCAAAGTTGAATAATTTTAGTACTTTTAAGACTCGTGACATGTGACAGTAGGCTTTTAAACCAAACATTTGTCTAATTAAGTTGTTTTGTAATTTATTTATTGAATCCTTTGTGGTCGAATTAAGAGTAAGAGCCTCAAGACCATATGTGAATCTAGATAAGCAAAATGTTTTGTATATAAATGATTTGAATTTTGGTGAAGAGGTAGGACTATTTTTAGGGAGAAGATATGAAATTCCAAAAAAGCTGCTCTGAACTTTTTTAAAATTTATAACTGCCTGTGTGTTAAGGTCAAGATTAGAATCTATAATGAATCCTAAGTATTTTAACTGATTTGCTTCTTCAAGTTCGGATCCATTAAGGTGAAATACCGACTTAAATAATTGAGTGCCAAAGTTAAAAACTTTTGTTTTATTAGGATTAAATTAGGAGTTCATATAAAAAAAGTGAAAAAAAAAAACAAAAAAACTAAAAAAGAACTCCAAATTAAGACTACTAGCTAATATTGATCTATATTCGAAACTAGTATAAAATCCAATTAAAAATAAAAATATTATTAAGATTTATTTTTATAATTTTATTTTTAGGTAATAATTTTTCATTTAAAAAAAAAAAAACAAAAACACAAAAAATTTTATTTTTATTTTTTTTACTTCT
This sequence comes from Brachionus plicatilis, assembly GCA_010279815.1. Taxonomy (NCBI): domain Eukaryota; kingdom Metazoa; phylum Rotifera; class Eurotatoria; order Ploima; family Brachionidae; genus Brachionus; species Brachionus plicatilis. Next base: position 342,484 of record QEOQ01000359.1, read on the forward strand.
CCTTTAAAGAGGTTAATTCAATTCAATAAATAAATTAATTAAGAGATCTGTTTTTTAAAAGAATGATTTAAATTTTTTTTTTTCTTAATTACGCTTTAAATCCATTATTTTAGATAGATATTTTTCAAAAAAAACTTTTTTTAGACAAAAAAACTTGATTTTTATTTAATTTCCTTTCTTTTTACATAGTAAATGTGTCTATTTGCTTTTTTATATTTAGAGCGTCTACTTTTTAATAATAGTAAATAAATTAAAAGCTAATTTTTAAATAAAATCAATCTATATTATTTATAAAATAGAGGATAATAACAATTTTTTTTATAATTATACGACCATATTTTTTTAGGCTTGAATTATATAAAAACTAAAAATGGTCGATTAATTTTCTATTAAAATATACCGATATAATTATCTATAGACATGATTAATAAAAACAAAATAATCAAAAGAACGAACGTTTTTTTTTTTTAATTATTTATTAAATATAGAGGAAAATTTACAATTGTTTTTTTTACAGAAATAAAAAATAGAAAAAATTAATAATATTGAAAATTATAAACATTTTGATAATTATTGTAATATTGATAATTATTTGGTGATTTGAAATAGGAAGAGTGATCAGAAGTGGTGGAAGAATTGTGTACATAATAATTAAAAGCTGAAGTGTAATCGGAAGAAAAATTAGAAGTTGTCGAGGAATAATGAGGAAAATAGTTTTGATTTAAAACTGGTGAAGAGGAATAAATAGGACTATCAGTATGCTGCGACATGTTGGGACTAGTCTGACTAGTGGGTGAACAATAAGTTGAATAATTAAAACGATAACTTGTAGGAGAGCTAGCTTGACTTGAATAATTATTTTCAGAAAGAGTTGAGTCCAAAGAAAGAGTTGAGTATGAATAAGCAGTGACTGGCTGCTGAATTTCTTCTTCCAATTTGATGCGATTATGAACTTGATTGTCTTCAGGTTCTGCTTTTCTTTTTGTGCATCGGGTATCCCTTGTTTTGCGAAATTGGTTTTGGGTACGTCTTCTGACATTAACAAACCATTGTTTTACCTGATTGATAGAAATGTTACCTTTCTGGGCAAGCATTTCACAGTCTCTATAAGTTGGATAAGGATTGGAATAATGACGGTCGTACCATTCGGTCATTAAGTCAACTGCATGGGTTGGCAATAGTCGGCTATTTTCCTTGACTCGTTGTCTTACTTGAGGCAGCTTTTTGCCTCTGTCAGAAATTGGCAAAGATGAAAAAACAGTGTTGCCATTGTTAAACAGGTATTCTTCAGGTGATTTTTGGAAGTCCATTTTTTACTTTCTTAATTTTTATTTCTATTTTTCTTGGTGATGATGGTAAGAGCCATTTCGGATGGCTTTTTTATAGCGCTCGATTTAAGGCCTTATCCAAATGTTGCTGATAAGTTGATTAAATTAAAAATAAGTTCGATTTATGTGAGTGTTAATCATTAATTAAAGTACTCATCAGTAATCGGCGATTATCAATTAGGAAAAGAAAGTTTCTGACTGTTACTCAATTAATTAAGTCTAATAGTGGATGGTAATAGATTTTGATTTTGTGTATCCCTCAAGGTTATCTCTTTGAATATTAAAAATTTTGTCTCTTGCGGTTTTGTGAAATTTTGAATCCATAGGATTTTTTATTAAAACTTTTGACAAATTATCATTTTTATTAATTTTTCCTTTAGAATTATTTATTATATTCAATTTAATTTATCTTTTTTGACTTCAGTAGAAGATTATCTTGGTACAGACAACCAAATAAATAGATAAATTAATTAAACCCACTTTGCATGTTGTTTCCTTTTCATAATATTTAATTCTTAATTTAACTGTTTAAAAGAATTTGTAGAATTCAGTTTGGCCATTTAAATAAGTTTCCTAGAACTTTTCAAAAACTCACAAAATAAATTGATCTTTTTTCTATTTTAATTTTTTTTCAAAATTATCAACAATTTTGGCGTTTTTTATGAAATCAATTAATTTAGTTAAATTTTTCTCTCTAAATCTTAAATTTTATTTATAATTCTTTGATATTTTTATTTAATATTAGGAATTTAATTCTAATACGAGTAAATAAATCAACAAAGTTTTTCTATTGTAATTTTTAGTTAGGCACAAGGTTTCGAAAAAGTCAAAATACTAATTAATTATATTTAAATTTTTTTTATTATACCTTTAATTTATTAATGTTCGATATTTAACTATGAATTAAATAAAAAATTCGAGTCTTAAAGAATTATTTTTGTTGAAAAAAATTCTTATTTTTCTTGATTTTTGAAATTCGATAATAAAATAAAATTAAAACTTATTATTTATGTAATTAAGATTGATTGAATATATCAAGTCAATTAATTGTTGAGAATATCAACGATTGCGAATTGGTTTAGTTTAGTAATTTTTTTGCTTAAGAATAAATTTTAAAAAGGAAAATATTAATTGTCTAAACAATTTCTAATATTTTTTTATTAAAAGTAACTATTTAAAATATATTTATTTTTAATCCTCAAATTTTAATTCTCAAACACATTACCAAATTCTGAGAGATATTTTCAAATAATTCATAGATTTTTATTTTTTTATTCAAATTTCTTTAATTCAATTTTTTTCAAATCTCAAAATTTTAGTGAAGAAAAAATGACAAAGCATGTACATGTAAGGATTGGGAAAAACTTATTAGCAATCTTATCGATATAAGGAAAATTCGTAGTCTACTTTAGTTCCAACTTTAATTAAACTAAAAATAATTATAAAACTTAAACGAAAGCAAATTGATGAGTGACTAAAATTCTTTAAAGAATTTTCATTCAAATTTGGCTTTGTTTTTAGGGATCCAAAATGATAGTGTTTCAAAACTTAGGGAATTGTCAAACTCAACAAGTCTTTAGAGATACACATTCGATAGAAATTTGATCAATATATTTAGTTTTTTTTTTTTCATAATTTTTATAAAAATTAATTCACTTGAGTTGATAAAAAAATTATTCGATTACGAAACGATATCATTTTATTGGACATGTCTTTACCAAGATGTTCAAATATGTCAAGAAATCAACTAGAGACACGAAATTGCCATTCCTTCAAATTTAAATTTATACTCTAAAGAATTATGACAAAATTTCATGACAACAAAGCAGGCTATTTAAATTCTATTTTTCAAAATTTTTGTCTTTTTTTTCGTTTAATAAAAATATTTTGGGAAATCTCCTTTCAAAAAAATTTAATTAGAAATCTACTATACCAAACTCGTCCAAAGTTAGATTCATATAATAAATTAGTTTTAAGACTAATAAATCATATTTAAATTGGCAAATGCGTTGAACCAAAAAAGAATTATTTAAATAAAATCACAATAATGAAATTTTTACATTTTTTTCTTAAGAAAAAATTTTAAAATAATTTGATAATTTGCTTACTTTTACTAAAGGTATCTTTATTTGTTAAATGAACTCTAAGTAGAGTTGATTTTGATCGGAAGTAAGTATTAATCAAACAAAAAGCTTTTTTTTAAATAATTTTAAAGACTTTCCCGATAGGCATCAATAAAAATTATTAATACAAACAATTTACTTGATTTAAGCTTTGTTTAATTAGTCATAATTGAGCAGGTATTTAAGCATATTTTTTGTCGACTTGACTAAAATAGTTTTTATTTTTTTTGAATTCCTACCAGCAATTAAATTTCATCTAAGAAATAAAAATTAAAATTAAAAACACAACAAATTGTTTTTTTTATTTTTTTTCAAACAACTATTATGACATTTTCTAAAACGGAATTAAAATAAAAAATAAACATTTTTTTTAATTTAAATTAATTTTTTAGTTTATTTAGATTTCTGTTAAAATGAAAAACTTAAATTTTGTCCTAGTGGTTTTGTGTGCAATTATAGTTCAAGCTTCATTAGTAAAATTAAAATCTTCAATTTAAACTTGAGCTAAATTTAAAAAAAATTAAGGAAAAAGTTGACGACGTAATACTGAAGACGGAAACAGAGCCAGAATCTAGTGATTTATTTCGAGATTTGGAAAAGCGCTACCGTCTCTATGGCAAACGAAATTATGAAACAGAGCTATCGGATGAGATTGGGCATGACGCGTCAAATGACGTAGACAAACGCTACCGACTGTATGGCAAAAGAATGGACGATCTCTCTGATTTTGACAAGAGATACAGATTGTACGGCAAAAGGTACAGACTATACGGAAAGAGATATCGTTTGTATGGAAAGCGAGACTTTGATGAATCCAATGAGTCAAATGATGATGAGAGAGAAATTTTAAAAAGATATCGTCTTGCTGGAGATGGCACTGGTAAACGCTTTCATCTGATGGGATAATAATATTTTTTAGTCTTTATTTCTTATTTTTATTTGGAAATTTTGTTGACCTTTTTTGACCCATAGATGAAATTTATGAATAAATGTTTTTTAAGTCGTATTTATTTAAAAATTTCTTTAAAATAAATAAATCTTATTATTTTAAAATTAAAATGATCTAGCGGAAATGATTTGATTTTTTTTACTTTAATCATTCTTTTCAAAGTAACCTAATGTTTCTTTAAAAAAGTTGAACAAGTAGACAAAAATAAATTTTATTGTTATTTCGGACAAAACATTTTTGTATTTGTCAAAATTTTTAAAATATAAGCATAAATTGATTCATTTATCTTTCGAAAATTATTTTCTCAAAACGAATATTAAAGCTTCTATTCATTTTTACCATTTGAAATTATTTAGCTATTAGAATATTATATCAAGATATCTTTGATTAAAAAAATCGGACTATTTTTATGTATAAGTAATATGAGTAAAGTAATGCAGTACATATTTCATACCATCTGTTTATCAATAAAACTATTGAACTAAAAAAAATTAAATTAATTTAATTTTTTACTATTTTTTTTCATTGAAAATTTTATAATAAAAGAAATAAAAAGGCTTTTTGAAAAATTTATGCTTTTTTTAAATAATTTTTGTATTAGATTTTTTTTAATCAATTTCTGAACATAATTCTCTAAAATTATTTTAATAATTATTTAAAAATTAAATTTTGCATCTTAACTTTGTTCAAAGTGCTTGCATTCTTCTGACCCATGCCGAACAATTCTTTACCATAGTAATTTTTTTAGAACAAAATTACTTAATATTTTTTTATAAATATTATAAATTGAGTGAGTCTAAATTCTTATTTGACTCTCTAACCATTTATGCATTTATCCATAAAAACCGTACACAGCTTATTTCGGTCATTATATTTGTCCTTTTTACAGAGGATAACATTATTATTAGTATTTTCCATTTATTGGACATACTCAAATAACAATGAACGAAAAAACTGAATGAGTAATTTTAATTAAACTAAATCTTTAATTAAATTTTGTTGTCAAAAAGAAGTTATTAATATTAATTTCAAAATTATTTATCAAGTTAGCACCAAATAGCTTTAAAAAATTTGATTTCTAACAGGTAAAGAGTAAAGATTGTTGTACTTCAAAATTTTTTATTTTTAACTGATTAATAAAAAATAAAATAATAATCTATAAAAAGTAAAAAAATTAAAAACTCAGAAAAATACAAATTCATAGATTTAAATTAAATTTAAAACAAATATTTATTGTGTGAATCAATTAACCGATTTTAATTAAATATCATAAAAATGACATATCATTTATAAATTTCATTTTCAATAGCAAAAGTTTACCCATGAAGATTCTTTTAACAAAATAGAATAATTAGAAAAAGTAAGTCTCTAATTAACTTCTCATTGACCAAAGTTTTTTACATTATCTTAGCCACCAATAATTCATAGAATTTATAATATATGCAGACATATAGCAAGAACTCTAAGTAAGCTTGCGATTCATTTGAAAATGTGTTTTCTTCAGGGTTTTCAGAGCATATTGTGACTTCATGATCATATTTTGTTTGCATCTTTAAGTATATTATATGGCCGATTTGGAAATTGATAATTTTGAAATTAAAAAAAAAATACTTTTAAAATTTTTCCTAAAAAAATTATATATAAATAATCAATTTTATGGAAAATTTTATTCTAATTTTATTTATTTTATTTTAAATAACACAAGTCAAGAAATTAAGTAATTTGCAATGCTCGTTAAAAAATAATAAATCTCCAATTAAAAAAATCATAATGAATTTCCATGTCAAGTAAATTTTTTAATAATTAAAAAAAAAAATTTTGAAAAAAAAAATTTTATGTTTAATCATTGCTATTTATTAAATTCATTAAGGATTTCAAAAAATAGTTTCTCATTCAATAAATGAATCAAAAGTGGGTAGAATATTTGTTTTGAAGGAAAAAACTACGTTTACAAAGTCTATAGAGTTTTTCGTGATACTTCAACTTGTACAATCCATCAAATGTAATGAACGTTACTAAAAAAAATTATGTTGCGAATTAAAGTTAGAAATTTAATTTGGGATCTGATTTAATGAGCCCAGAAGACAACCTACGAGGCTCAACACAAATTGTAATTGATATTGAACAGCTTTTAAAAAATCTACTAAGCACCATCAAAGTTTTATTTTGGATTAAATTTTGAGGAATTTGGGAATACTTGATATTATCCTAAAAAAAACGTCTTAAAATTTTAATCGAAATAAGTCAATACTAAAAAAAGATAAATGTAGACCAAATTAATCAAAAAATAGGTTTTTTTATTTTATTTTATTTTTTAACATCGCATCGAATTGATTTTTTAACAAATTTTTTTAAATTTTACCTTTAATTTCTTATAAAAATGCTCCTAGAGTAAAGTGCAAAAATAGAAAAAAGCTTAGATTTGACTTATTTTCTATTTCGAAATTAGCTCTACAATTTTTTTTATTTTTAATTTTTTTAATGAGAATAAAGGCCATTTTTTTGTTAGAATAAAAGCTAAATTTAGGCTTTATTAATGGTAAATAACCCATATTCAAGGTATTTTCCAGCTAATTCAATTTTAATTGTTATAACATAGAAACTATGTAATTAGCTCTAAAAGAAAAAAGGTTGAATTTGGGCTTTACTCTTAGAGTCTACAACGCGAGTTTACGGTAATAGAAATTTAAAATTAATTTTCAAACACTATTAAATTAGTTTTTAAAAATGAATTTTTTTATTAAAAAATTGTAAACATGTTTTCATTAAGGAGTTAACATGTCGAATCAACCTTTGGATATCATCATAGAGTAAAAATGATTCTAAAAAAAGAGAAGGCCTGTCACAAAATAATAATTAAAATTTCTATATGTTAAAAAAATCAACATGGAATTCTATTATTGAAATAACTGATGTAAGAGGCAACCATATTTTTAGAATCATCACAAAAATTAAAAAAGATATTTGAGACTATCAAGAAGCAAAGCTCATTTTTTAATTTAAATTTAAATTCTAAACAAAAAAGTTAAAAGAAAAATTTTATGACAAAAACAAATTCCATATTATTTTGCCATTTTGAATTTTTTTTTAAATAAAATAAAATTATGATTTATTCTTGCATCTTTAAATTTTTGAAATAAAAAAAAATGGAATCCGATGATGCGGTTGAGACAGAAATTTTACCACAGGCGCTGCCAGTATCCAAAATACCAGAAAATTTCAATATAAATTATGCGCCTGTAACCGGTGAAGAATATTTATCACGAGTGAGGCTTGAAGCTTCCAAAAGGAAAGTTGTTGTGGCCAGCATTGACACAAAAAAATTCGAAAAAAATCGAACTTCTCAATTTTTTCAATCAGTTAGCAAAAAAAACGTCACAATTAAAATTGATTAATTATTTTTTAAAGGATTTTGAGGGCGAAAGAAGACCTGAATTTAAGGCTAACCGAGAATGGCAGTTGGAAAAATGTGCTGAATTTAGCCATTTGCGTGATAGAGTCAGAAAAGAAAGGACTCAATTTATCAAAAAACATTCAATTAATGAAACAAAATCAACTTTGGTAATTTAGTCAAAAGTTATTTTAAAAATTAATAATTTTCGTTAAAAGAAATCTTTGAAATCAAAAAGAGAATGGTACGCGTTCTGCCATGGAGAAAAATCTAACAATGAAGAACAGCAAATCAAAGAACCTTTTTTGTCAATATTGTATAGTATGGATCAGGTAGATCATAATCTAAAATTTTAAGACATTCATTAATTCCCTTCAGAATTCAGTTGTTAAATTATTTGATTACCATGTCGAGTGGTTAAAAGCATATGGATACTCTCCTAATAAAGTAGTTTTTGGTTATTAAAAAAAGCATAAATTTACTAAACAATTCTTTAAATTTTAGTTCAAATGGATGTTTAGTTTAATGTGCTTTTTAGAAAAGCCTTTAATTCCAGAAACTCATTCATCGCTCAGAGACCTAGCTAGAGAATGCATCAAAATAAGAAGCCAACTAGTATTATTTTTTTATTGTGGGCTTTTTTTTAATCCTTTTTTTAGAATGATCTGAATGATGAAAAATTAACTGAATTGAATTTTTTTATTGCCATAATTGGTCGTTACTTTGAGCAAAGAGATCTTGCTGATGGAGAAAATTGTTGATTAAATTTTAAAAATAAAATAAAATAAATTTTTTTGTGTACGGTTTTTATTTTTTTGACTCTATAATAATTTTCATCAATATTTTTTAAATAAAACTAGTCACCCTTTGGTTTCTCGACATTCTACGCCTTGATTGGATCTTCGGTAATTTTTTTCTGGTACTCGGCAACTTCTTTTCGAATTTCTTTCTGCTTATCTAAGCCAACAATGTCTTTTTCAGGGTTTCTTCGTTGCCAAATTAGACGATGTTTTTGTTTCATGTAAGCATCAACACAGGTCGCATTTGATCCCAAGTCACCATCTAATTCAATTCAAGTAAAAATTGCTGATTTAAAAATGTGGTTCTTTAAAGGGTTGAAACTTTCAGACTTTTACCATAAAAATAATTTTTAAAAATTACGTTAGCTGAATTTAATGGTTAAAAATTGGCATCTTGAAGTTGATGATCAATTCAAATATCATTTCAATTCAAAAAGTTTATCCTTAGATATTAAAGCTAATCTTTTATTTAACTTAAATAATTGTAATGTAACATGCTTTACATGCAATGTAGATTTAGAGAATAAAAAAATATTGAAAAAACATTTTCTCTATCCATTGATAATCGATTTTGATATTAAAATGTATTAACTGATTTTTTGTAAAGTTTATTTGAAAATTTTTGTTTCAAAAGTATTTGTGTTTAGCATTCACAATTAAATTAAAAAAGAAATTCAAATAATAAATTCAAAATAAGCAATAAAATTAAATAAATCTTTACAAAAAACAAGTTAAATAAATTAAAAATCGATTTTATCTATGGATTGAGAAAATTTTTTTTCAATTTATTTATTAAATCTACATTTAATAATTTTATTTAAATTAAATCAAAGATTGGGTTTAATATCTAAGGATAAACTATTTGGATTGAAATGATATTTTGAATTGATCATCAACTTCAAGATGCCTAAAAATTTCTATATTTTTTCAATAAATAATTCTTTGGTAAAAGTTTGAATTTACATTTTTGTTAATTAGTTTTTGCTTTGGTGAAACAATTTTTTTCTCACTAATAATCTTTTTAAACAATTATTGTTTTTTTATGTAATTTAATTGATTTATTTACGGCTATACTTTTGTATAATGAGATTCAGTTTCAATAGAATAAAATTGTTTGACAATTTTTTATTTTTTTGAATATTTCCAAAAAATTTTTTTTTTAAATTTGAAGCTTAAAAATAAAAATTTTATTTTTTTAATAAAAAAATTCTAAAATATTGTGAGATACTAAATATAAGCAGAAAAGATTTCTAGGAATGTGACAACTAAATGCTATAAATTTTGTCTTATTTTTAAAACTTCAAAAAAAAAGAAGTAAAAAATCAATCTATTCCAAATTTTACCAAGAATCCTGTCGACTAAATGGTGCTTCAGTTAAAACTGGATATAAGGAATTCGAATTTGCACAAGAAAAAATTTCTTATAAATTAATTTTTTTTTTGGTGTAAGAAATAGTTAAAGGATGAATAGAGAAGTTTTGAAAAACTGTTTTGTAATCAAGATCTTGGCCTAGACAATTTAAAATTTGAATTATTTTTTCTAAAGTAATAGAAGTCCTCAGATTGTTTGTTTTATCATTAACATCACCGCCTTTTTATTATTTGAAATTTTTAAAAAGTTCAGATTTTTATAAACAACAAGTTTAACATCAAGAAATTGTAGCCGTTTTTACAAACCAATTTATTAAATTCGATACATTATCTATATGAAAATTTGCTATATTACAAAAAAATAAGCACTAAAAGTATAGATGATGTATGTTTGGCTTCTAAGGTTTTGGTTTATTATAAGCGAAAATACCCATATTCCTTATAAACGGTGTTCACTGTATTTCAAGGGATCACTTTTCTTGATTAAAAACATTACTAAAATAAATCTCCAGAAATCAATTCGAAAATTTGGATCAGATTAAAATTAAAAATTTTTGACTGTATTTTTAGATTTTAGGGTTATAAAATATAAAAAAAAATATTTCGTAAATAAATGCAGAATTTATTCAATTTATTAAAGGCTGCTATTAGATGACTATTTCACGAATGCAACTGTTTCAAACAAGAAATACATAACTCTATGAAAATTCCAAAGAAGCAATTAATCAGTAAAACAAAAAACCTAACTTTTTACTTTTACTCTCAAGTTCATTTATTTTATCTTGGTATCTAGATAAATTATTATTTTTTTGCTCTAAATCAATAATCATATAGTTTTTTATCTCATTTTATTCAATCGCTAGGCTAAAAAGAAGTAAATACAAATAAATAAATTAATTAATTAATAAATAAAGGCTCCTATTTAATTTTAAATAAATGAATTTAGTATCTAATTTTAATTATAAAATTATCTAATGTATATAATATCTAATATAATTAATTCCAATATCTTAAAATATTATTTGTATCTTATTAAATTTTAATTAATTTTTTGATGTTAAATATATCAAAAGAAACTTATCTTTTTAATTTTCTTTTAACTTATTTATCCTTTTTATTTATTTATTTTTTCATATATTTTTATTCTGAAGGAACATTAGCTTGATACAGATAAACAAATAAATAAATTATCAATTTTTTTACTATTTTCTCAATTATATTATTATTAATAATCTGTAAAAACTCACATGATTTTTTGATCAATCAATTAATAATTGATGCTTTATTATAACATATATTAAAATATCAATTTCCAATTACTATAAAATTAAATTATTTTTTATTTATCTGTGGCGAGAAAAAGCATTAGCTCCTTCAGATTTAAAAAAAATATCAAAAAAAATCAACAAGAAAAGAAGAAATAGCAAAGGAGCCATTAAAAAATAGATTTGAATTCGCAGCCTTCTTTTAACTCTTTCACCAGTTTGACTCCTAATGGAACAGAATAACTCAATCCTGTCCTAACTAATCTCAGACTCAATTAATAAAAAACCCTTTTTAATAGAGAATTAAAACTTATTTTATTAGAAATACCACAAATTACTAAGAGGTCCAATATTTTAAAATTTATGACACCTCTTACGAATGTCGAAATTAAAAATAATAATTAAATTTGACACTTGTGATTGCTGAAGCTTAGCTAAATAAAAATGTGGGAGTATAATGATGATCTAAAAAAATTACTAAACATAACTAGCCTTTCAGCCAAATACTAGGCACCTTTTGATAAATTCAGGCATATAACATTCAAAATCATATCGCAAACATCATTTGAAAAATCTTTTCGTTGAAGAATATAAAAAAAAGAAAAAAATTTTATTCTGTTACTGTACCTTGTTACCTAGTAATTTCTTCTTTTTTTCCTGAACTATCAAATATTTAAACATGCCTTACCTCTATTTATTTCAATATATGGTTTTTAATTTTTAATCGACTTATTTATAATTTTTTTTATTAATTTTTTATTAATCTTATTAAACTTTAATTTTTTTATTATTTTTTTATATTCTGAAGGAGCATTAGCTAGGTACAGATAAACAGATATTTAAATAATAATTATTCATTCTGAACTTTTATGATCTATTTAAACCAAATTTACCAGTTAAGTAATTAATCAAAAAATAAATAAATAATTTATTTTTGTTTGTATTGTAACATTTTAAAATTTTGTTCACTTAAATTTTTATTATCAAAACTACCTAACACAGGGCTGAAACGAAAGCTAATCTTAAATTTTTTCAATATATTGAAATGATGAAGTAAAGATAAATTTGGAAAGAATTAATTTTTTGATTATAATTTTTTAGATCAATTAGAAAAAAAATTTTGGAGGTATATTAAAACATAGAAAAAAAAATAAAGAAGACAAAAAATATAGAATTGCTATAAAAAAATAATGTAGAATAATCAAAACATAGAAAAATCAAAATAATATAGAAAAAATAAGTAATTTAGGAAATGTAGAAAAAATAAAAAAAAATTTCTAAAAGCACACGCATCTTTGTTTTTAAGAAATTTTTTTTTTCAAGAATTGATTAAAAACAATAAAAATATTAAGCTCAATCATAAAAAAATCAAAAAATCAAAAAAATTGTTTCATTATACGAATCAAAAACAATTGAATTGCATATTAATTGTATTGATTGTTTATTTTTAGATAATTAATTAATTGTATTCATTTAAGAGTAAGATTTATAGTTAAAAATATTCTATTCTACATTTTATCTTTCAAAATAATTGTCATCTAAATATTTTTAAAATTCTATATTTTATTTTTCTACATTTTGATATTTCTATATTAAATAAAATACTATATATTTCATTCTATATTTTTTTTTCAATGTCTTGATAGATACCCAAAAATTAAAAAAAAAATTTAAATTTTTTTTTATTTGCTGTGTATTTTTATTTATTTATGTTTTATAATGAAGTTCTGACATTCTTTTAAAAATGTTTGTAATCGCTTTGTATGGACCTCAATTTGATATTTTTGTGAAGCCAAAAATTAAATTAAATAAATCATTAAAAAAAAAATTAAAATAATTTAACGTACTAATCTTAGCATCCTATTTAAATTTTGAATATTTGGTGTCAAAAATAAAAAAAACCTACATTTAATGTAATAGTTTGTCAAGGCTTTTTCGTGATCTTCATCCAATTTGCGGCATCTTTCAAAACCATCATACGGTCCATTGTGAATATAACATTCTTCGGCTCTCCTGCCCAAAATTTGGGTAATGAACTTATCTACTTTTCTTAAAAAATAGGTGATAAATCAAGAAAAAAGTCCATTTTTTTCTACCTGTCTCTAAAGTACTGTTCATTCGCTTCAAAGAAACAAATATGGTCGCCATAAGCACACTGGTCAATAGTTGGAACTCTTGGATAGTTGCGATGATAGTATGGGTACTCATTACGATTTTTTTCCACAAACTTCTCTTTACAGAATGAAAAAAATTAAGAAAAAATTTTGGGAAAAAAATTTCTAAAACACCTCGAAAAAAAGTAACTGGGCCATCAAAAACTTTGCCAAGTCCGACCAAACGATTCATAAATTTATTTTGACTGGACAGATCAACAGATCCATGATCGCCGTGTGCACTACTCATTTTGCGCTTCTATCTAAACCTAACTTTTTAAATTAATCAATTAATTCAAAAGCTTTTTTATTTAAATTTATTATGTATGTGCTATTGTGTTCTAACGCGGCGTTTGTACCAGCAAATATGCATTCAAATTTGGAATATTTTAAATATGCACAATTCAAAAAATAATTTTTTTTTTTTATCAAAAACTCACAAAATTAATAAAACTTTTATTTAAATTTTGTCTATAAATTAAATTAAGCCCAATTTCACGCTTTTTAATTTCACTTAACTTTTTCATTGAGCTTAAAAAAAATATTAAAAAAAATTTTAATTTTAAAAATTCTAAAACAAAAAATTTTTAATAAAAATAACAAAATAAAAAATTTTTTTTCGTCCAAAATATTTTCCACAATGCTTGTCCATTTTTAATAAATCACTCTTAATCAATAAATTCCATGAAATCCAAGTACAAGACTTTTTTTAAGCATGATCCAAAAAATTAAAAAAATATTATAATCCATAATTTAACACTTATACAATTATGTATATCACATACATAATTTGTATATTTTTTAACTATAAAAAAATCAATTTTTAAAACGGAATAATTTTTTTTTTTCAACCATGACCAAGCTGTTCAAAGACATACCAAAGCATTTGAGTCTGAGAGAAAAGGTGGACATTTTGACCCAGCGGCACCAGAACAATTACTTCATTGACATCGAGCCGGATGAAATCAGCCAGCACCTGAGCGAGTTTGTGCGGCCAGTGTGCAAGGTGAGCAAAAAAGTGCTGGACTCGTGTGTGACCAGAGACATCAGAGCCAAGATCAAAAAAATCCACTGGGTCGTCAACCGCGACGACGAGTTCACACACGACTTCAAAGAAAAGCTCAACACCAACTTTTTTTCCTCCATGAATGAAGTTTTTCGCGAGTCGTCCAAAATCTACAGCAAATACTGTGACCAGTACATGTCCTCCAAGGCAACTGTCTCCAGTGTAGATGGCAGAAAGGTTTACAAAAGAAAAGCAGCGCAGAGCTTTGACCAAATGAGCGAGCATGACAACATCGAGCTGGACTGCAAGGAGAGAATCATCGATGCTGTCATTAAAAATTATGACAAGCTCAAAAGATTGTTTCAGCTTTCTAGTGATCAGCTTGAGTCGAAAATATCACAGAACCCGGAATCGAGCAGTGCCATCACCTACATCCTGGGCATAGATCAGCCTGTTGAGGAAAAAGACCGCTTGCTTTTTTTGACAATTTCGACCTTTTTTGACTTGATCAACGATGCCTAGTTAGTTAAAGTTGACTTCAGTTAGGATGAATTTTTGCAAATTTTTTAAGGGATAATAAAATTTTTTTTAAATTGTAAGTCAAGTTGGAGACTAATGATTGTGGATGTGGCAAAGTCGGTAGAGAATGTAGCATCTTCCTGAATAAATGTATCCTCTAAAAATTTCAAATTAACCTTTCATACCCTAAAATCTTAGAATATATTCATTTTTTGATGGATTTTTTTACTTTCTTTTTGTTAAAATTTAAATATTTTTTTTTTGAAATTTAAAAAATAAAGATTCCTAAATGTAATCATTCGTGTTTTGTATAATTGTGAATGAATGGATACCCATCTTCGACAAATTGATATTTATATATTCTCTAAGAATTGGACAAATTGAAGTTTAAAATCAAGAGCAAAATATAAAATGTAATATTTTTTTACTAAGCAACTACTTGACATGTCAAGTTTATTTTCACATATAAAATTTTGAAATATCCCTTTCTATTGAACTTTAATAGGTTTAAATTTTTTAATCGATTTTAATAAAAACTTTAAAGACAAAATTATTTAATATTTTTTAGAATTAAAATTATTTAAAATTTTTTAAAGTGGAAAAATAAAATTTTTTTGGGTTTCAATGAATGAATGAATGAATGAATATAAAAGTTATAAATTTTAACTAACTTAACCTGAATTATTTAAATTAGTGATTGTTTTTGTTAAATAAATTAGAGTTCAATCATTTGATGTTGATTTGATGATGAATCATTATTTGAAATAACATGTCTAGTAATGTTTAGAATTTATTTTTTAATAATTGTCAAAATCATTAGATTAATTAAATTTAACAATTTTAAATTATCGTTTTGATTTCAAAATTTAAACTTCTAATAACTTCTAATTTATTCTTCTAATTTAATTTTTTTTCCTAATATTTAATGGCTAAAAATTGACAACATTTAAAGTCTTGTGAAAATCTACTGAAAATAAAAATTTTGAATGATTAAAATAAAATCAAATTTTGTGATTTTATTTTAAATATTTTTGATTAAAGTTGTTACATAATTTTAGAATTGTTTAAAAGTCATAAAGTCAAAATCAATTCAAGTAACTAGACTTGAATTTTTTTTTAAACTATTTAACTTGACTTAAATGACTTGAGTAGAAAATTAATTTTTTAAAAAAAAGTCTTTTGCTGTTCCTTTTAAATATTAAGGCGGTCATTTTTATTTCAAAATCTTTGAACTGATTTTTAAAAAAAAATAAATTTCAAGTCAGATCAAATGACTTGACTTTTAAAAGACTTTAAAATGACTTTTTTTCTGACTTTTACCCAAGTCTGCATAATTTTTATAAAAATAATATCGATGATTATCTCAAAATAAAAATTTATTCCTACAAGTTTTGTCTTATTTTATTAAAACTCTAAGAATTAATTTTTCAATGAATAGATACATCATCTCTTAAATATATACATTTTTTGATGGATTTTTTATACTCTTTTTGTTAAAATTTAAAATATTTTTTTTTGAAATTTTAAAAATGACGATTCTAAAATGAAGTCATTAATTTTTTGTTCATTTTTAAATATTTTCTTGAATGAATGAACTTTCTTTCTCCCCACAATCATATCAACGTATCATGATCTGATGATAAGGTGACATTTTAAAAAATTCATATTAAAAATTCAAAAGTGAGTGCCATTTAATTTTTAAATTGGAAAATAAAAAAAAAATTTGCATTTTTCAATTTTCAATACAATGTGAAACCAATTTTACTTTAATAAAAGTAAAACAGTTCTTACGCCTATTGTAATTATTAATATTGATTTCAAAATTTTGATAGATCAGTGTTGACTAGTGTTTTTATTTTGTTTCATTCTTTCAGAAATAGATTTTAATACATTTATTTATTTTTTAAATAAAAAAATGTAACTCTAAAAGTTTTTTTTCGTCTAAAATTAAAAAGACAAAATATTTATCAAAATAAAATTTTGTTAATCAATCAAGTATTTAATTTATTGAATGAACTATAGCAGAGTTGATCAATAGCCAAAATTTAAATTCAAAATGTCGAAAAGTCAAAGTCAAAGTTTGAACTCTGATTTTTACTTTGAAAATTCATTCAATACAAGAATTTTTAAAATAAAATGATTAAAATAAAAACTTGCTCTACTTCGATAGTTAATTTAATTTTAAGCGAAGATAAACCTTTGATGCTTGATGCTTGACTCTGAGCTGAAGATATTTATGAGTAAATAAGCCTAAAATTAACTTAATTTTTCTAAAGTCATTGACCAAAGAAAAATGTACTAATATTATCACTAATCTAAAAATAGTAGAATTTAAAAAAAACTTAGTTGAAACTAACTAACAATTTTTTTAAAATAAGTAATAATAACACAATTGGATGGTCAATAGACTATAGTGAAAAATATATTTTAAAAAAATTTTAAAAATCTTTGTATATTTGTGATATTTGAAAAATTTAAAAATTTTTATACATGTCATAAAAAGTTAATATTTCTTTTTCAAATATTAGTGTTTGGTTTTTAGTGACATTTAACTAAAATTGAGTATTTGTGTTAAATTTTTATGAAGGTGTTGTTCAAAATTCAGTAAAATTGAATATTTGAATAATTTTATTTCAGATAGATTAAGATTAAATTAAAAAAAGGCAACATCAAAAATTCATTTTTTTTTTATTTTTATTTATTTTCATTTCAGAGACAAAAACTAAAACATCAGCAAGATTTAATTTTATTGATTTGAAAAAAAATTAAAGATTTTTTTAGTTAAAAAAAAGTGGGTGAATTATTTTAATTTAAATTTTAGAGAAAAAAAATAAAAAAAAAATTTGAACTTTGATTTACGTCGAATTCTACAAATTTTTCAATTTGTTTATTTTTTTTCAAAATTTCACAAACCACACTCCACAATTGCTTTCTATTTTGACACAAAATCAGACTTTCTAGCCAACTTAAGTGTATCATTGATTGGGCGGTCTAAATAAATTCGACCTCAAAATTGATTGTTAAAATATTAAAAGATAAAAAATACGAGATGAAAAGCAAAAAAAAATTATTCCCTCAGTTGACATTTTGCCTTTCACGGTATTTTCAAAATTCAAAATTTCAAATTAAAGTTTAAAAATAATTATTTATTGTCAGTAAAATTTTATTTGCTTAGCAATGTATTTCTTTTTGACACTAAAAAAGGACTGAAAGTGTCCACTAAATTTTTAATTAATTATTATATCTGTATTTTAAATACTAGATCTGCAAAAAAAAATTTGGTTTCTTGCTATAAGTGATGCTGATAATGACAATCATTTACAGACACCTAAAAGTAAAGCATGACAAATAACATCACTATGTAAAGGCACATAATGTAAACTAACAGGGAATATGAATAGATCAAAATGAACATTTCTACATTAAAACAATTGAATTGCTTGAATATGTTGTAGTGTTTATTTAGGTGAAAATGTTTTAGAATAATCTCGATGCCAAACTTGCACTTCTCGTGACTCAAGTGTCTGTACACTTCATAGATACTTCTCAAGTCTGTGTTTTCGACCTCTTTGGAGAAGCTGAAGTTTTTGGCAATTTTTTTGTGCTTTTTGATCCATTCGAACAATTCCTTGTAAAAGAAAGCAAATTTGGACTGCACATACAGCACACTCAGTTCGCTGAGGTCTTCACAAATTTCATTTGATGAAAGCAGACTTCTTTTGATTCTGTCATAGTTTAAATTAAGAAATTGTCTAATGGTTTCTGTTTCGATCTTTTTAAATTGGTTTTGCTCGAAAAATCGCGCATTGCTTATCAGCCATAGCTTGGTACACATCATCTTGGAATTTTTTCTGCTAAATTTTCTAAAATCTTTTTTTCTTCTACTAAATTTAATAAAATAAAATAAAATATAAATGCAAGCTATTTTATTGAATATTGTATTTTATTGAATATTGAATATTGTTAATGTATGAATTTATTATTTTTGTTAACTATTTTAGACTAGAAAGACCCCCATTTTGAATTTTATTAAAAAGGACTTATGTTTTTTTATTGGCTTGTTTGCTATGCCCAAACTAGACTATATCGAGACAGTCCGAGTATTATTTGTGAAAATATTGATTAAATATGCAGCGAAATTAACTTGAAAAATTAATTTTAATTTAAAAAAAATATAATTTCACACTTTTTATTTTTAGTTGTCAACAAGAAGGGTGACATTTATTATGGCTAGTTAATTTTAAATCATCAAATTTACTAAAGCTATCACCAAATTTACTTGATGAAAACAAAAACACAAATTAAGTTTCATAATTTATATTTAGATACAAAAACACAATTTTATTTCATAAATCTCAAAGTTATAAAAAAAAATTAGTCTCTTTCATGCCAATGTTTAGCCTTCTGAAATTTTTTGCTTATTTTTAATAAAAAAATCCCAATTTTAGCTCTATTCCTTAAAATTAAGTTCATCATTATCAACATCATCGTCGTCGGTACTTGCATCAACATTTTTTTGCACTTCAACAATCGGAGGTTCAATAACTTTTTTTTTGAGAAAGAATATTCGAAACGTCAATTTGTAACATTTTTAATTTTATAAATTGAGTAATTTGAATGAAAATAGTGTTTTTAAATCATTTTAGTAATTATAAAACAAATAATATTATGTTAGGATAATTTATAAATTTTGTATTTTTTTCTTAATTTTTGGTGATAGTTTCAGTAAATTTGATTAAAAAAGAATAATTAGTCATTTATTATTATCATTTGTAATTCTGTATCGAGCGTTACAAATAAAAATAAAAAAATATAATCAAATCAAAATAAAATGATAAAATAAAAGTTAAATAATGGGGTCTAGTCGTTTAGGTGAACTGTGTTTCACCTATTATGAGAACAAATCTTGTTCTCTGGTTAAGTGAACAATTAGTTTTTTGTTCACTAAACCTAGGATTAGGTGAACTATTTTAAAATTATGTGAACCATTTTTTGAATTATGTGAATTATTTTTAGTTTAGATGAACAAATTTAAGTGAACTAAGTAGTATTAATAATTATAATCAATTTTATTTTATTTACTTAAATAATTAACGGGAGGCCAATAATGCTTGTCCGAAACTTCAATTAGAAAAAAACTTATTATCAGATAATGATAAAATAATGAAAATTTACAGTTTGATACAAAATTTTCTCTTTTTTTCGAAAATAATAATGGTTTTTTAAATTTTTTATTTTTTCGCATGCTCTATGCTCAGGTGCAACACATACCCTGACCCAAAATTGTCCTCGGTGGTTAAGATAATTCGAATACAAGTATGACATATCAATTTGTAGAGAATTTTATCTTGATTAAAATGAGCTATTGTTTGTATTTATCAGATGATTTTTGAAGGAGTTATGTTAAAAAAACTACAAAATCTTAAGATTTTATGAAAAAGTGAAAATTCATTAAAATGATCGTTTTTGTTTTTTTCAAATATCTTTCGACCAGAATTAGATGCTGAACTGAAATTTTGCACACATATTAAATATAGTATTAGCTATTGAATGAATTGCCTATTAATATTTTTTTTGATTTAAAGAATTTTTTTAAGAGTTTTTTTACATTAATGATAAGGTCTCTCTCTTTGATAAATATTTCAACGATTTTAATATGAAGCCTTTATATAAAGCATATGATTTGAAAGCTAAGATCCTAAGCTACAATATAATATATAATTCCTAATATCTGCACAAGGATTTGATGAAAAATAATTGAATTAAAATTAATAAAATTTTCATTTTTTTTAATTTTGTTTTGCTTTTAAAATTTCTTATTTAAAACGGGTTAAAAAAATTTTTAATTTTAATTTTTACTTTTTGATCCTTTTAGAATTATTTTTCAAATAAAACAATAAAATAATTAATATGGGACATCCCAAGCATTAATCCCTACGAGAATTGGTTATTCAACATCATCAAAATGAAATATCCAACATTCTAATTTTTTCAAATGCTTTGCGGAAAAGTTTCTCAAAGAACATTTCCTCGTATGATAAAGGATTTCAAAGACAATCATCGGGAAGACCTCGGTCATTAGCCACATAAATTAACAAACTTAAAGTTAAACGACTAATCAATAAACATTCTGGCAGACAAATCGCTGCGAAATTGATATATCAAAAGGATCAGTGGTGAACATTTTTAAAGATTTTTAAATTTTTTTTAAATGATTCAATTAAGGCTAATAAAAAGAGAAAAATTCCATTAAGAAGAGCGAGAATTTTTGACTAGATGGGTTTCTTTCATCAATGGAATTTTTCTCATTTTATTAGCCTTAATTGAATCATTTAAAAAAAATTTTAAAATCTTAAAATATTACTATGAGGTTAAGTTCTTTAAAAATGTCTTTAAAAAGTGATTTTTTGATTAAGTGAACTAATTGTTCACTTAACCCGAGAACAAGGTTTGTTCTCATAATAGGTGAACCACAGTTCATCTAACCGACTAGACCCAAAATATGAATTAAAAATATAGCTTAAAAAAAATAAATTAAAAATAATTAGTCTCTAGAAAACCATTTTTACGCATTTTTTGCTCTACCTCTTTTAGGTTTATTGACAAATTGGTCTTTTTTTATTTTTGAACTGGGATTTGGACTGGCGTTTTATTTTTCGACTTTTTGTTGTTGATGGCAAAAGGTCAGCATTCTCTAATGAGTCGTCAGCGACCTTTGCGATCTTTTTATTACGCCTTTTTTTTGGTTTATCTTGGGTTAAGTAAACAATTTGTTTATTATTTCTTAATAATAAAAATTTCTGATGACAATTTTTTATAAAAGTTTACAGTAAATCAGGCAGTGCTGATTAAAGATCAAATTTTATTTACCACTAAGTAAATTTAATTCCATTTAAAAAAGTAAATTTGAAATGCTTTATTCATTTATTCTAATAAAAACAAATAAAAAAATATTATATACTGAAAATATTTCCTAGAAATGAACGGAACATTTATTTAAATATTTTCAGAAATGTACAAACTGTAGTTTTAACATTACCATTCAATTTTTAACAAAATCTATCTCTGGGGCTGAAAAATCAATGACTATTCTTTTTCGTTTTGGTTTAAACTGTTCAATTTGAATACCAGCCATTTTGAACATAATCTTGGACGCTTTTGTTGGTTCAGTATGTGCATATTTATCACACAAAAATACAACACGTTTTATCCCGGACTGAATAATTAACTTGGCACAGTCATTACACGGAAACATTGAGACATAAATGGTGCAGTTTTTCAAATTGGCTTCATTTTTATTTAAAATCGCGTTCATTTCAGCATGACATACTTAAAAAAAAATATAATCTATTACTTCACAAAAAAAAAAAAAAAAATTACCAAATGGATATTTGGTGTCAAGAATTGATCCATTTGTAGAAGTCCTTGACCAAGGTAAAAGATCGTCAGAGCAGTTTTTAGGAAATCCATTGTATCCGATGCCGACAATTTTGTTTTCCTCATTGACAATACAAGCTCCAACTTGAGTATTGGGATCTTTGCTTCTTTGAGAACTTAAAATTGACACAGCCAAAAAATACTCATCCCAGTCAAGATAGTCCTGGCGTTTTTTTCTAAAAAAATATATTTAAACATTTTCTAATTCTATTTGTTGTTTAATTTCTTACATTGTCAAATCTGGCTTGAATCCTATTTCGTTCAAGACTTGATCCATTTCAGATGAATTTTGCATTTTTTAGTTGATTTATTTAGTTGAGAAATAAATTTATAGCTATTTTTTTTTATAAGGCTGGTCTTAAAATAAAAAGATAAAAAGCTCTTTATTAGAATGAAAAAAAATTTTTCGCCATTATTTTATTTTTTTGATAAAGACCTAAATTTGTTCTGATTATAAACAGCTGAAATTAAAAGATTGACATATTATTTTAGACCAAACTCTGCTGATATTGAATCTAAAATAAAAAAATTTTATTATAATTTTATTCAAAATTCTTCTAGAAATTTTTGTATTTGAAATTTTTTAAATTAAGCCACAATATCTACATAGATTTTGAAAACAAATTATTCGAACACTTTAAAAATTTTAAGAATCTTTTTATAAAGACTTCAAAATAAACAAAAAGGAGAAACAAATTTATTAATTTCAAAATTATTTAAATTTTTCAATTCAATTTCAAGGTTAATCAACAGGCCATGACCCAGGTTAGTGCCCATGCCTCATGAGACTGATAAAATTAAATTCATTATAAATATATAAAAAAGAAAAAATAAATTTAAAATACATAAAATTACATAAAAATTGTATACATTTATTTAATTACTATTATTTAATTTAATTACAGTTATCTATTAGTTATTTTAAAAATATTTAACAACAACGTTTTTTAGTTAAATAATTCAAATTTTGAAACAAAATCTATATAAATTAAATTTATGTTATTGAATATTGAAAGCTTAAACGTTGAAAACAAAAAGGAGAAAAAAAATTATTAATTTCAAAAATATTTAAATTTTTGAATTTTGCATTTAATTTTAAATCAAATTTAATTGTTAAGATTAATTTGAGAGTAATTTTTTGTTCTTAAACTATAAGCTTCGAACAAAACCTGAACGCTAAATTTAAACTAAAAATAAAAAAAATTAAAATGAATAATAAATTAAGTTTTTGTTTCGAGAGGACCAAAAATCTCTACCAAATTTCACAAAGGTGTTTGGCAGCTAAAGCATTTTCAGGCGGCAAACTCGGAGGAGGAATATCAAGTTATTATTGAAAGCTAAAAATCATGATTTAATTTTTTAAAAAATTTAAAAAAGAAAAGGGAGGTGCCCAGCAAGTCAAAAAAGTTGAATTGCCTGTTGAGAAAGATGCTACCAAACTAGCCACCTTTTGCTGTGGATTGAACATACTAAAGACAGGAGGCGAAGAGGTCGCGATTAAACCTGATTCCGAATATCCTGAATGGCTTTGGTCTTTGAGCTTAGACAAAGGTCCATCATTGGAAGAGATGGACCCGGATACCATGGAATACTGGGCTCGTAAAAGACGAGTCGCAATCAGACACAAGAACAAGTTAATGAAGAACCAATTTCCGGAACCTTTCATACCCAAAAGGATCAAAAATTTACGTCTTGCTTAATTAAAAAATAATAATAAAAAATTTAATTTTATTTTATTTTAAAACAGTCTAAACAAATTTAAATAAAAAATTAACTATCTGTATAACAGCTTATAAACATTAAGGAGAATATAAGCATTAAAGTAAGGTAGCAGATAACTCCAAAGATAAAAGCAATTAGATTAGAATAATCTGCCTTGGTTAAAAGCTTGTTGGCTTCGGGATAATTTTCTGAAGAGATCTCTTTTTTTGCTTTAATTCCGAAAAAGATCCCGGACAGAGCCACTGGTGACATAAAGAAAAACGAAAATAAAACTGAATAGATCATGATGCTCCGCAATCTTGCTCTCATCTCCTTATTATAAGCAAAATCGTATGCAGTAAAGCTGTTTGTGTCAGTAATAACTTCGTTTTTATCCAAATCAGTCGAATTGTTGTTGTTTGAGTTAGAAAAATTTTTATTATTCAAATAATTAACTTCCATTTTTCTGTTGCTGTAAAAATACCTTCTGACCACCTTAGCAACCATGATGTAAGAAATCAAAAAACCAATTCAAGTTAAAAAAAATATTTATAAAATTAGTTTTATTTTAATTAATATCCAAGCAAGTGAGTTGCTATATGAAAATTTTGGTGAACAAGGATAAAATAAAACAAAAAATTATGTTTTCCTTTTCACAAAAATATCTATAAAATAATTTTCTAAGTAAAATATTATTTTTTAAAAGACCAAGATTTTTATTAGCGAATAATTTTTGCATACTGCTATTTTTAATAAAAAATACCGCTAATTTAATAAAAATACCTCTAATTTAATAAGCTTACCTCTGATTTAATAAAAACTCATCTAAATAAATAGAAACTCATCTAAAATAAAAAATCACCTCTAAATTAATAACATTTACCTCTAAATTAATTAAAAATATATATCTTAAATAAGATTTAAACTTATATCAATACTTAAAATTATTAAATAACGGTATAAAAAGTAAAAAATGGTTACAGATATCAACTTTTCAGAGTCTTTTCAGCTTTAATTTTTTTAGCTTTTTTACTTTATTTTGATTCTTTTTTTTATCTCATTTTATTAACTTTAATTTTATTTTTATTAGTTCATTTTTATTTTATTTTTTTTTATTTTACTTTTTAACTTATTCTGAAGGAGCTTTAGCTCGGTACAGAAAACAAATAAAAAAAAACAGATATTAAAAACTTAAAAAAAATAAAATTATTTTAGCAAAAAATTTCCAAAAAAAAAAAAAGAAAAATGGAGAATGGTTCTCAAAATGAAGATAATAAATTGTGCTCAACTTGCAACATGCCAATGGCTAAGAGAAGATATTTTTTTTGTTCTAGATGCAACTCAAAAAATAAATAAAATTTTTTTTTATTATGTTAAATATTTTTTATAATAAAAGATGTAGTATTTATTAATTTAGATAGTTTTATTATAAAAGATGTAATTTTTATTTAATTAGATATTTTTTTATTATAAAAGATGTAGTTTTTATTAAATTAGATGTGTTTTTATTAAATTGGAGGTAAGCTTATTAAATTAGATTTCTTTTTACTAAAATAGCGAATTTTTTTTTTTTATTAGCGGTATTTTTATTAAAATTAGCGAAAAATTTATTAGAATTAGCGGGAGGAAAATTATGGGCCATTTTTATTTATTACTTTTTTTAAAATCAAAAGTGCAACATTTAATAAATAAAAGTTTAAAAAATGATGTGACCATTCGATACTTTGATTTCATATATTATTTTTTTAAGCAAAAAAAAAATTTATTTTTATGGAAGATTAATTTAAAATAAAACATATTTAATTAAAAAAAAAACCAGATAATTTTTTTTTGATTATTCAAAATTTGTATTTCTTCTTTTAAACAATTTTTAAAAATTGATTTTAAAAACCACTTGTAAATTTTTTGTATTTGTCACAAATAAAGATTTCCATTACATAACCTTATTTAAAAAAAAAACTTGTTTACCAAAGTTATGTAATGCGTGATATCTTTGCAATTATAATATAATTTTTTCACCAAATTCTAAAATGCTTGATTTAGAAAGGGAATACGATAGTAGTTTTTTGAAAGAATGGACACTCACGACACTCAAGCTATTGCTAGACAAAAATTAAGGCCAAAAAGAAAGAAACTGACGATTATTTTGGAGTTTAGACGCCATTTTAAGATATTTAATTTTTTTTAAACTATGTAGTACATAAAAAGTATTTTTACATTTAAAAAGTTTATCTAAGTAGATAAAAAAATTTTATAATTAAAAGGTCTTTTATATTTGAAAAGTATTTTTATCTTAATAAAATCTTTTTATGCATTAAAATTAATTTCATATAGATATTAGAAAATCAGCTGAAGTCAAATTAATGAAAAAAATGTATAGGCCTATAATTAATTTTGTCTTATTTACTTCACTAATGTTTTCCCTCAAATTAAATACGAGGTTGAAAAATAAAAAATAATTTTTACAAGTAATTGTATAAAGAAAAGTTTTGAATTTAAAGCATTTTTAAACTAGATCATCTTTTTTTTTAAAGAAAAAGATAACATTTTTGGTGTTTCCAAAATAACTCTCCTTTTAAGACATGAAAATATTATGTAACAATAAGCAATAAACAATAAATAAATTATTATTAATATTATTTATTTTCTTTTTTTTCATTGAATTTCATTGAATTTCAATTATAAATTTTTTGAATTTAAATTTGATTAAAAATGTCAAAAATGATTGGATTTTATTGAACAAATAGGCCCGAAAAAAATATTCCAGCCTCTGAGTGTTAAATACACCATTTTGATAATCTCAAAGAGCTAAAATCTTTACATATTAATTTCAAATATAAATCTATCAGAAAAATAATTTTTTTTTGGCTTGAAATAAAATTTTATTTACGAAAATGCATATGGAATCCTTAAATGCAAAGATGCTTTATAAGTTGATTTTTTGTAAAATAAAGAATTTACAGGAGTTCATAATTTTTATGTATAATTATTGAATATCATATTCACTCAATTTTTCGAAAAAAATTTATAAAGCTTTCCGATGAAAGTTGTTGAAAGGTTTCTTATTAAGATTCATTTTTAATGCATTTATTTAATTCTTAAAATTAAATTATTGTTCTATAGGTAATTGGTATAGTGTTGAATAAAAATTGCGAATGGTCGGACTGGTAGTTTATTAATAAAATTAAATTTTCTTAATTTTCTTTCTAAAAATACTTAATTTTACCATATTTTACCTTTACCTAAATATACGTAGAAATTAGTAAAAAAAAAAGTAACTTTTGGTAAAATATAATAAAATAAATAGAAACTACTTTTTTCAAAATTTATTAGAAAATAATTAAAAAAATTGAGCTTTTTTTGGCCTTTTCATTTTTACCAATTATACGTAAATTTACATAAAATTACCAGAAATCGACTTGTCAAATCGGCACTGTAGAATTATTTTAACTAAAATAATTACACCAAAAATCTGAAAAATAGATTGTATTGTGAAATGATTACATTGAAAATTGGAAGTTGAGGTCTCACTTTTAATTGGTTTGAGAAATACAAAATAAGATAAAACCAACAGGAAAAAAATTAACTCAAAAAGAGTAGTTGTGTTAACTATAACTAAGTACTAATAAATTTTACATTTTTTAAAGAAATGTACAAACAAGACATGATGAGAACAAGGACTGTTCGTCGAAATTTTGATCAAAAATTTTCGAACATTTCGTTTGCTTTATTTTTATTTCAAAAGAATCTTCATTGATCCCAAAAAAGTCTCTTCATTTATAAAAGTATTTTGATTAGGTAATTTTCATTAAGAAACCCCATTGCATCACTAAATCGTGATTTAAATTTATTAGCTTCTTCTAATAAAGCATCTGCATGGGTTTTGTGAAAATGGAATAAATGTCAATCATTTTAATCTACATGATTCAAAGACTAATTTAGTTGGTAAAAAAAAATTATTTTATTTGACTGATTTACCTTAAATTATATCATAGTGTTTATTTTTTAATTATTTTTTATTTTTATTCTTCTTTATTATTTGTCCTTTCTATTTTCTAATTTTCTAGATTTTAAATAACAATATATATTAATTGAATAAAAAAAAGAAATATTTATAAAGAAATATAACAAAATATGAAAATTTTGTATATTTTAAAAAAATTGTTCTATCATAAACAGGAAAAGAACATTTCTTATTTTTTTTATTTTTTAGGATGTAACTTAAACTATGTTTGTTAATATTTTTTTATTTTTACTGGGCAGAAGGAGTTTCACTTTGTATTGGCAAAATGCGCTCATTTCGAACATTAGCTCGAAGCCTTTTAAATAAAAATATCTTTAAAAGAAAAAAACATGGATTGGAAAAATATAAGGGACGTTTTAACAACTACACATTTTAAAGGAACAAAAAGAAACTAATTGTATAAAACAACTTTTTCTAGAAGCAATAGAATATCCATCTTAAATAAATTCCATTATTCATTTTTATAGTTTACATATAAAGCATATTAAAATCGGTTAAGTTTGTGTGCTCGCAAATAAAAATCAATATGGAACTAAAATTGGATTACTTTTAATTTTATAAAATTTTAAATGATCTTTTGAGGGTAAACTTTTTTACTTAGTAACACTGGTGCAATTTTCTTTCTTTTCTTTTTTTTAAATTTATCTCGAATTTAATGTAATTTTTTTTGTAATCTTGCCTATGGGGCTTTAAACTAATAAATAATAATAATAATAATAATTAAAAGCAAATAGAACATATTTAAATAACATTTAATTAATTTTATGAAACATTGAATAAGAAAAGAAGATTTTACCTTGTTTAAATCAGAGTTATTTAAAAGTAACAAGTAACAAGTCAAGTCCAAGTCCGGATTTTTTTTTTTAATTTTAATTCAAAAGCACAAGTTCAGTCTTTAAAATTTTGAATACTGAAGAAGAAATTTATGCTAAAATTGCAACAAAATTTTGATATATGGCAAATCAATTGCATTAGACAACCCAAGAGCATATAAATTTTTTGATATGAAGCCTTAATTAGCAAATTTTTTAAAAAAAAAGTCTGGTCCTGAACTTTTTTTAATGATTCTTTTTTTGGGACTTTTAAACAACTCTAGTTTAAATCAAAGCTAAACATATAGAGTTACAATTTATTTATATTTTGAAGAAATAATTAAAATTTTAAAAAAATAATTACTTTGTATTTTTTATTTTAAAATTTCAAAACAACAATAAATTCTTAAAAATGCCAATTAGTCTTCCAACACCGTACAAAAGAGTTCATGAGTTTGGAGCTGACAAAATTTGTGTAAAATCAGATGATTTATAAGTAAGGTATTCGAAATCTGCTTCTAAATAAGTTAGAATTGTTTTTTTTTAAATTGAATAAAATTTATATGAAAATTGATTGAATTGTATTTGAGTATTTTTATTTCATTCTTTTAACCTCATTCTAATCATAATTCAAAAAAAAAATTTTTTTAAAAAAAAATTAGATAAATTTCCTTAAATTTTCTAAAAATAAAACTATGTTTTGAAAACTTTTATTTATTTGTTTTTATTTATTTATTAAGATATATAGATTTAAAAATCGATATTCAATTTACAGTTTACTAAATTATATAGATAATCTATGTTATTTCTGAACTTGTTCAAAAGTCACAAGTTGAGTTCAAGTCATGACTTTAACATGACTCAAAATTTTAAAAAATTCAAGTGAAGATTTTGACTAATTTTAAAAAAAGTATTTAACAATGTAGAAAATTAAGGGTCATACATTTTTTTATTCAGGAAAAAATAAAACTTAAATATAAAACTATTTTTATTCTGTTATTTTTTCTTATTGTGTTTAATTTTTTTCACAGTGAATATTTTTGTCACTTGTGTAAAACATGATTTTTTCAACAAAGCATATATTAAAGTTGAGATCAAGAGTACCTTTAGGTTTTAGATTTAGATAAGTTTTTTTTTGTTATTTTTTATCTCTTTAAGATTTTATTTTTGGTGTCCATCTACAAAATTTTATTAAAAATTTTTAGAATAATTTTTAGAGTTTAGTTAGTAAACTTTTATTTGTCTAGAACTCTAATTTGAAAGTAATCAAAAAAATTCTTCTAATCTTTAAATCTGTATTTAGAATACCAGATTTAGATGGCCAGTATTCAGAATGGCATACAAAACCACGAATTAATAAGGCCTTTAAAAGTAGAGTAAGAAAAATAAAAATATTATGTAGAGACACATTATGAAAACCAACAGAGAATATGTGTAAATCAAAATAATCATTTCCATGTTGAAGCCACTGAATTGCTTGACTACTTCGTAGTGCTTGTTTAGGTGATATTGTGTTAGAATAATTTCAAAGCCAGACTTGGAATTTTCATGATGACTGAGGTGTTTGTAAACCTCATAAATGCTTTTTAAGTCTGCGTTTTCAACTTCTTTGATGAAGTGAAGATTCTTGCTGATTTTCTTGTGCTTTTTGATCCATGCGAGCATGTCCTTGTAAAAAGTAGCAAGTTTAGACTGCACATAGACCACACTGAGCTCTCCATCTTCACGTATTACGTTTGAAGCAAGCAAACTTCTTTTGATATCATCAAAAGAAAAATTAAGAAATTGTCTGACAATGTCTGCTTCGATCTTTTTAAATTGGTTATGTTCAAAAAATTTTGCATGGCTTATTAACCACATCTTGTTGAATACCATCTTGAAAGTTAATGAAGAATTTAAATGGATTTTTAATAATGGTCTGCTGTTGTATTTTATCTGATTAAAATAAAAGAATATCTTCACATTGTACGCTACTCTTGCGAATATTGTAGTTGTGTTGGATACTTCAACTGAGCATGTAATTTATGGCTTATTTTTGGTTTAATAAAATAATAATTCTATAATTTCTCAATTTTATACCAGAACGGCGTCCATCTTGAATTTTTCAAATATTTACTTATGTTTTTTTATTGGCTAGCTTTGATCTCTATTATGGCCAGACGCACAAATTTTTTATTTTAATTTAAATGACCGAGGTCAAGTTTTATTTTTGAAGTAATTGATTGAATATGGACAACAATGAACTAGAAAAAAAATCACCTCAATTTTATTCTTGACTACTCAAATGTGCTAAAAAATTAGGCTAGTGGGCCAACTAGAAATTGTCTCCTGGAAAAAAAGCCATGGTTCATACAGTATGTCTAGAAAATTTAGATCATTTATTTTTTTTTATGCAAGGTTTGTTAGTTTGTTTGTATTATATGATAATCGAATTTTATTTATTAAAAAATTTTTAGATTATTTTTTTGTAATGCTCTAAATATTTTAGACATAAAAAAAGTTAAATCAATCTTGACCTTAAAGTTAATGGTAAGAATTTAACACTAGAAAGCCGGATTTTTTTAGGCACTAAATTTCTGCTTCACCAAATAATTATTAAATACTTCACCAAAATAAATCACCAAAAAAATAATAAAAAATGAACCAAATAAATATATTTTTCACCGAAACAGTTTTATTTCACCAAAAAAAAAATATTATTTTTTCACCAAATTTATTAATTATTTTAAAACAAAAAAATATTTATTTCAACCAAAATAATTTCTTTTTTCTGTGCAATGTTTCAGATTTAATATCCGAATCTACATCATCTCTAGTATCTTGATAATCTAGTACGTTTTTCACTTGATGACGATACTGTGTTATCTTGAATTACTGCTGTTGCCATCGTACCGATTGAGTTTCAATTGATTTTTAAAGGATTTGCAGTAAACTATCATTATGAAAAATACTATTTATAATATTTTTGGGGAATAAAAAATTGAACTGGTGAAGTATAAATTAATTTGTTTTAGAAACCTATTTTGAATTGGTGGTTTGATTTGCACAGGTAATTGTGATTTTTTGGTGTCAATTAAGAATAAATTTGCGGCAAAATACACGAATTAGGTGTTAAATTTTGGTAATCGAGTTTAGCCTTAGATTGTATTTTTTTGGTGATATTCTTTATTTTTTTGGTGAATAAAAAAAATATTAATGGTGAACGATAATTGTATGCCTTTTATTTATATCTGAAAAGCCCGTCGGGTCTTTCTGACCCGTTTTTTAAAAGTCAAAGATTAAATGTTTAAATTCTTGTTATTTTATTCAAATACATAAAAAAACTATTTAGATTTTGAATCATGACATCTCTTACACATTGCTCTTACAGCCATCTCATGTAAATATGTCCCACAAGTCGTTTTTCCGCAATCATTACAAGTAAATTTGGACTTGTTCTCATTGCACAATCTAACCTGGCATTTTTTTCTATCACTGTTTATTGATTTTAAAATCTTACGAATCGAATCTTAGTCTCCTCAGAATTTTTCAAACAGTCCAAATAATTCCACTTCGACTTGACTTGTTAAAATTTGGATTGAAATCGTTTTGAATTGAATTTTGAATAACAGATTCTATTGATTCATCATTGTGTCTTTCAACCTCATCATCATCATCATCATTTTCAACATAATCATCACCATCAGAACAAACTTTAAATCATTGTCTGAATGATCTTCGGAATCGTCAACATCAGCGAAATCATCATTATTCTGGTCTGAAGTCACTGACTGGGTATCATGAACCTTCCTTAGAAATTCAAGGGCTTTTTGAGCAGATGTCCTAAGCGGCATCTTCGAATAATTAAATCTTATGTTGAAAAACTTATTTTAGTGTAATTAGAACATATATAAGTGAAAGAAATTTTTTTAAAATTTTTTTACAAGACAATCTATAAGTTGGGTCAGAAAGACCCGTCGGTCTTTTTAGTAATATTTTTTTTATGCGAGAAATTAAATTTTTTTTTTCAAAAACATAATTTATTTGTTCATTTTTATGTAGTATTTGGGTCTAGAAAGAATTAAGTCAAATAAAAAAATTGAAAAAAAAGTTATAGTCTTTAGAATGGACAAAAAGGGTCAGAAATACTCGACGGGCTTTCTAGTGTTAAATAACCAGGAAAAAGTCATTTTTGGACACTAAAGGCTGAAAACTTACATTTAGTCAAATGGTGGGTGAATTAAAAGAGCGCTGCAATTCAAGGCTTAACTTAATAATATCTCTCAAATAGAAAATGGGGTCTAAAACCAAAAACATTAGCTAATCTTTACAAATCCTTAATAGGAGACATTGTGAAATTTGGAACAAAAATAAAAATATTAAAAATGCCAAAGCTTAAGTTCTGAAGGACCAAAACATGTTCTGTAAATTGCCCCCGGATTTACGTTAGGCAACGTAAATCCAATGCGAATTTACAATACGCAAAATTTACAGTAGTAAAATTAGCTTTGATTTGTTTTAATTTTTTTCGTTTTTTTATTTTAATTTAATATTTTAAC
The DNA here is from genome assembly GCA_010279815.1 of Brachionus plicatilis. Classification (NCBI taxonomy): domain Eukaryota; kingdom Metazoa; phylum Rotifera; class Eurotatoria; order Ploima; family Brachionidae; genus Brachionus; species Brachionus plicatilis. The sequence continues at coordinate 375,900 of QEOQ01000359.1, forward strand.
TTATTATTCTTTAATCTGAGCGATCTTTAGCTGGGCACAATTGAACAAATAGCTTCTATTGGAAATTATTGGATTAATGAAGAAACCTCAAAGAAAATTTCTGATTTCATTTAAAAGGATAGGGATAAAGGATGAAAAAAAAGGAAATTTATTGGAGAATTTCTATCAACAATTTTTTGCACTAACACTGATTTAATATAATCGAATTATTGAAAATGCTAAATATTAAAAAGCTTCTTTCAAATTGGATTTAATGTGAATTTCTATTAAATTAAAATATAATTAAATCTATTTTTTTATTTTTGATTTAGAAAAATTATTTTGAAAATCACAATATTGGCTAATTTAATGAAAAATGATGATCAAATGGATTAATATATTTGTTGAATCAGTTGCTACACATCGAGTACTAATCAGTAGCTGAAAAAAATAGATAAACAAATGTGCTCAATAGACTTTCAAGCTAGTTTTTTTTTT
>QEOQ01000359.1:376393-507272 GCA_010279815.1 Brachionus plicatilis
TATATTTTTTATATTTTTATTGGTATTTTACTTGGCAAATTTTATAATTACTTTTGTACAATTGTAAATATACTAGTAATTTTAATAAGAGTACTGGAGGTCCCCAATTGACGCTCCAACTCCCAAAATCGCCCTAGTTGCGGCTTTCTTATTTAAATAAATAAATAAATAAATAAATATTTGTCCTGCTAAACAAGTAAAATACATTGTTTAGCTAAAAAATACTAAAATTATTACTATTAATATTTATAAACAATTTAAGCCAATTTTAGCGATCATAAAATTTAAAAAGAAAAGTAAATTTGGAAAATGGATATAAATTTTAAGGGTCCAATTAAACGTTTAGTTATTTTTTTTGTGAGAGAAATTTAAAAAATAAATTACAATTAATATTTAAATTGTAATTAAATTTTATCGTTATTTTACAATCTTAATTCTTTAAGTAAATATTAAATTAAAAGAAAATTATAATTTTATTTTTAATCAAAAAATTGACTCAAGTAATGATCCTTAAAAGTTGGATTCAAATGTTAAATTTTATAAAGCACTCGAGTCATGAATCATGACTCACGATTCAATAAATAATATGAATCCGAAGATTTTGTTGTGAAAATACCACAAATCACTCTAATAGGCTAATTCATTTAAATAGCCTTTATTCAAGCTATTTCCGATAGCAGTATTAGAAACAGTTGATACAATATCTCTTTTTAATAAGCAAAGAATAGAACGCTTAGCTAAGCTAAGAAGAACAAACTTGTAAAACCGCCCATTTCCTTGGTGTTGTGAAGTACGTTTAAAAAAATCAAAAAAGTATTTTCAAATTTTCATTTTTATTAAAATTTCAATTTTTCTTGGTGTTGTGAAAAATTAAATTTGAAAGAAAATTTGATTATTTTTTTTACTTATAAGCTTATAATAAACATAAAGAAACAAAAAAAAATTAAAATTTAATCACTCAAATTTTTGTCGAAAATCAATTCAAATGTTTTCATACAACTACTGAATAAAAACATTATTTAGATTTTTTTTTAAAAAGTAAAAAAGATAATTTTTAATGAAAAAAGAAAAAATCAACGATTGTTTTAGATTAGAAAAATTCAATTTAGAAACTCCGATTTTAAATCAAAGATCAAATCGAAATCAGTATCCTTTAAATTTTTAGACTTTTCAACAAATATTTGAACTTTTAGGAGGACTTCTAAAACGCAAGTTCATTTTTTGTTCTTTTAATCTTGTGAGTCATTTTTGAAAAATAAATAAAATATAAAAGAAAATGAAACAATTTGAAAGTTGTGCTTTTATTTTTTTTGGTCTAGTTCAGAAAACTAAAAAGTTAAGCTTTATTACGAATTAAAAAGTAATATTTACATGTATTTTTAACTAAAAATATGCAAAGTTTTTGTCCGAATTACAATTTAAACCAGAATTTAATTGTGAATCAGCTAATATTATAACTAACATTAATGAATTAAATAAAAAAAATATGAATAACTAAATTTAAAATTCTTTGTAACTCGAGATATCACATAAGTTTAAGAAATGATTGTATAAATAAGAACCCTTTTTTTGTTAATTGTTAAAAAATTAATTTTTTTGACAAATTAAATTTTGTACAATCAATGTTTATTTTAATAATGTTAAATTTAGGTACTTGATTGAGCTAAAGAGTATTGATTTTAGCTAAAAAAATTATTTTAATTGTTCGGCACGATCTAAAAAAAATTTGATTTGAGGCCTTTTTTATTTTTTGATAAAAATTATTTATATGATTGTGTTTTAAATGAGCATTGGTCTTTCATTAACAATTTTTCTTTAATTTAATTATTTTTTTTTGCTGAAATTTATGATAGTTGAAAATGATATAAACAACAGAATAAATATTAGTAACATTTCCGTCGATGTTATAAAATTCCATAATTACTTTTGTTCTTAATTAATTTTTAGTTCTAATCAAAATCATTTTTGGTTTTTTTTAGTTGACTTGAGACTTAACAATTTTTTTCTATCAATCATATTTTTATACAAGGAATGATTAATTTTAATTGCTTGACAAAATATAATAAAAAAATTAAAATTTAATCACACAAATTTTTGTATTTCTATATTGTTGCAAAAATCAATTCAAATGTTTTCAAACAGCTACTTAATAAAAACATTTTCTTTTATTTATTTTGGCATTTAAATTTTTTATTAGTATGCCATTAAATTACAGGCTCTTTATTTGATCCGACTTTATTTCCAATCTGCAAAATTTATTTCTTTTACTTTTATTTTTTCCAAGCAAATTTTTGGTAAAGATGCTAGAGTTAGAATAATTTTAATTTTCAAAATTAAATTTGAAAAAAAAAGAACTATTTATCTTTTCTTTCTGATGCCTTTTAATTTATTCAATCAAAAATAATACTAAAAATGAACTACTAATAAATGTGTTCAGAACTAGATTTGAACAACCTTAAAATGTAATTTTTATTGCATTTTAAGTAGGCAAGTGATTTTTTAAGAGCGTTTAGGACAGAGCCTTTTAGAAAAAGAATTTAAATTCAATAATATTTATGCTAATAAAAAGAAATAAATTTAGATAAAATTTTTTAGCAAATATTAACTTAGTTTTTCATCGTATTGATTATTTGCCATATAAAAAGCTTTTTTAAATACTATTTTTTTCTTATTTTTTCATTTTCTAAGACATACTGATAAAATATATGGAATTTAATTAATTTTTTGTTACCATTCTTCTCATTGGAACCATTTCTGACTATAATATACAGTGATTTTATAAAAGGTCCAGAATGGGCTACAATACGTGATTTTACATTATTGTTAGTAAGCTAACGTAATCTTACGTGAATATTAGACGGTATGAATATGTAATTTTACGATAAATTAAATAAGCTTACATTGAATTACGTAACTTTTAGTAAAATTATTGTTTCAAAATGTTACGGCCAAAAAAATGAGGACTTTAGTAGGAAAAATTTAAAATTGGCTTCTTTTCCAAGATATTTAATTAAATTTTATTATGAATAATTAAAAAAATATTTAGCATTCCTTACCGTTTCTTACTTAACTTTACGTAAAATTACACAATTTCTTGATAAAAAAAATTAAATTTTTTTTTAAATTATGGTGATAAAAGTGGTTTAAAGAAAAAGAATGCAATAGCTCATGATTAAAATAAATTAAATGTACAGAAGCAAAATGGGACTTTTTTCGATTTTTTTAGATATTAATTCATTAATGTTTTTTTTAATCATTTTTTATTATTTCGTTTTAAAAATTATACAAATATAACAAATTTCTTTAATTTTCTCTTTTTCTATTAAATTTTTAGATTTTAATCATGATTTAATTTTGTGTTGTTTTATTTTAATCATCATTTAGAAATTATTAGAAATTTATTTGCGATTAAAAAAAAGGAAGATCATATGTCTTCTATTAATCGAAAACAGAACTGCGAAAATTATAAATAAAAATTTTCTTTTTTTTTTTTTTAATTTCATTATTATTCATAAAAGAATCTCTCTTAAGTTGTTTTCTAGCAAGTCTTTTATGTTTTATTTTTTAGATGCTCTGTCCTTTTCAGAAATTGTCATAATTAAAACTCAGATTCACTAATTAGTTTAGTTACATTTAGATTAAATTACCTCTCTTTCTATGATCTTCTTACTAAATAAATCAATTGATTTAGAATTCATATCATATAAATATTTATTTTAAAAATGATTAATGTTGGTCTTGTCCAGTATTTCAGAGATAATATTTTTAAGATTTTTTAAAGGTTTTTAAAAAATTTTTGGATAAATTTTCTCTTATCTCCAGAGAAATCTAAAGTAAATTATTATTAGAAAAAAAATTATTTAAAGATTTTTTTAAAATTTTTTAAGAATCGTAAAAAAATTTTATTCTAAAAAATGTTCAGATTTTTCTGAAAAATTATTCTAAATAATTCCCAATTTTTTCTAAATTTTTGTCTTTTAGAATTTAGTATTAAAATAAGGTCTGATAAAAATGAATAAGATATTTAATAGAAAAACAATTTCCGTAATATTTATTATTAACCAAAAATAATAGCTAATTATTTTGGTTGGCAAATTTAATGGATATTTAATAGTAAATAACACTTTATTTTCAGATGTTTCAATTTTTTTATTAATAATCTTCCCACTATAGTGGGCTGATGTGTTCCACGTATAATGAATGATTAAAATACATAAGAAAGAATAGAAAAGTAATTCAATCTAGCTAAATTTTCTTGTTAGCTTTAAGATATTAAATGTTAAAAATATTTTTTTTAAATTGAATTAGCGTATTTTATTTCATAGAGTAAATACAATGGGTAAATGGCCATGGAATATTTGTAAAAGAATACAAATAATTATGCATTTAACTTTTATATTAGGAGCAAAAATAAACATTACCAAATAAAGAATAATTTTGAAATTTATTTTTGTATCCAAAGTTTAGTCGATTTTTCGCAAACTGAATTTCAACAAATTGATCTATGAAATTTGCTTAAGCATACATTATTTTATTTAATTTTATTTAAAATTGCTTATTCAATAATACCAAACTCCATCTATTTGTTTAGCAGTGTTGCCATCAGCTACATTATCTTTAAGAAGATAAACATTGCTGAAATATTCAAATACACCGATAAATTTGTTTGAATTTTAAATTAATTACAATAATAAATTTACAAAAATTTGAAGATGTTTCTAAATTTAGACAAAAAATTATTTTAATCTCAGTCTAAAGTAGAGTAAGTAAATGTTAAGGCAACAAAAAAAGATAAAAATCAAAATTTATTTACGAATGATAAATAAAAAAGCAAATTTTTTCTCAATATTTTATTTTCAATTAAAAAAGATGCAGCTTAAAATTTTTTTGTGATCGTTTTTGTTTTAAAATTGGCATTAAATTTAAAATTATGATTGCTATCTGTCACGAGGTAAGAAAAGTTAATTAGCTTGGAGAACGTGCATTTCGAGGCCAAACTTTCACTCAAAGCATTTGAGGATAAATCAAAATTTAATAAAAATGGTAATAAAATTTATAATGCTGTGTCATCAAAAAATTTTATTTTTCCAAATATTAGTTATACGATACTCTGAATGTCAACGAAACGTCTAGAATTAATCACAACATCACACATAAATATCAGATAATACTTTCTATCAAAATTTTGAAATTAGCATCCAATTTGAGCTCATTTTTCAAATTTTTCAACTCTTCCACAACCAATTTTGGCGTTTTGTCATTTTTTAGAACTTTTTCCACAATTTGACACACTTTGTCTATCAAATTTATTTTCTCATCAACCTTTTCTTTCAATTCAGTTGCATTTAAGCCATAAAAATACAAAATTTTTATACAATGGCATAAAACTGGTCTGGCATGGCAGTGGATTCGTTTGGAGCAAGTGCCAACAATGGCCATGATCAATTCAATGCTGGACTCGATGAACTCCGACTGTTTATCAAAGTCCAGACCAATCTTGGAGCTTTCAATGGAATCAAACGCAATTGCCAAACTTTTGTCCAGGTGACGGCTCGCGAATACACCCATTTGGTTGATGAACAAAATTAAATTTTTGTAATACACTGTCTTGGCAGAAATGTTGGTGGTCATGTAGCAATTGGTCAGCATTGAGCCCATGGTCTGAGAGTGCTTGCGGTAATAGTGCTCTCCAGAAGCATACTCTGGTTCCATAATAGCCAAGAGCTTCAGCATTGATTGTCCGATCGAGTGCAAAAACTCGACACACTCTTTGTCGTTCAAGTACTTGCCAAAGGTATCGTAAAGCAATTGGGCTCTCATGTTGAACCCAAGTTTGGCATGGGTCGAATTATCCAGCAGATGGTTTAGGATGCGGAGAGCGTGGATTTTTTTCTGATAGTCAATCTCTTCTAGATAAAAAATGCCGTATCTGAGCGTGACCTCAAGCAGGGCTTCGTCATCAAAGCCCGGAAAGTAAACCTCAAAAATGTGGTCCTCGAACTTTTGCTCCAAATTGGTGCATTCTTGAGCAAAACAGTGCTTAGCTTTGCCAAAACCCTCAATTAGTTTGGCTCTTTTTTGCTTGGTTGAAGTCAAGTTTATAAAGTTGCCAGTAGATGTCATTTTTAATTATCAGCTATTCAGTGTATGCTTGGTTTCGATTAAGTGGGTGAATAAACAAAAAAAAAGCTAGTCCTAAACACAATAGGATACAAAGTTAAAATGTTTTAAAATAAAAATTAGAATAATTAAATTAAACGCAATTACATTAAGAGAAAAATAAAAGCTTTTTTTTTCCCCGGGTATAAATACAGGCTTTTAAAAATAAATTTTTCTTTTCTTTTTTTCTTTTAAATTTCAAATTTTTGCACACTTTAGACTAAATCTTATCTAGATAGAACCATGCTTTAGAATACATTATGATCGTTCAAGATCAGCTGAAGTTTTAGTAAGCGCAATTTCACGGAAAAGGTTGTTTCCATTTAAATAAATTATGATTCAAAATTCGATCACTTTTCCCTAGGAACCGATTTATTTATTCTGCGCAAAAATTTTTTCAAAAATTAGTTACATAATTTAAATTTAGTACAATCAAGAAATTTCCAAAAAAAAAGATTGATCAAAAATTAGAAGCAAAAAAGGTCTCAAAAACTTATTTTTACAGTGTCATATTCAAACATTAAATACATTTTTTAATAGTTTAAAATTAATAATTCTGATCAAGGTACGAAATGAATTAATAAATCAAGTCTAGACATAAATCGGAGTACTTAATAAAATTAGAAATTTTCAAATGATATTTTCATAATTTAAAACCTCAAATATTTAATTACTATAATTCTAGATTAAAAAAAATCCAAAAAAAAAAAAAAAACTCACACCTGGACTAGGTTTTATCTATCTTTTAACTATTTCGTTGCTTGCATGCTTGATGATATTTTTAATTTTAAAATGAATTAAAAATTAATTTAGATTTAATGAGACATTTAATAACGAAAAATGGAAAAAATAATTCACCAAGAAATAAATGATTACACTGCATCAGAAGAGTAGAATGAAATTTAAATTTAAAAAAAAAATAATTTAATTATATTTATTAAGTCAATTTTGGGAAAAATGTCGAAACAAAAAAAGTGTTTCCAGCACCGACAGCTTGACCGAAAATTACGAATTGAACCAATACTTTATGAACATTGCTATATTGGTTTCTAAGCGTCGAAAAAATGTCAAGCACCAGGTACTTAGGAAAATAAAAAATTCTTAAAAAATTGGACTTAATTTTTGACCAGGCAGGTGCGTGTATTGTCAACTCGAATAATAAAATAATTGGCACTGGAAATTACACCCACAATAGTCCATTGAAAGAAGAGGTTCTTTCTTGGTTTAAGGAGACAAAGCCTAAAAATGATTACTGTAAGATTTTAGCTTAATTTTGACCAAAGAATGACCAGAAATTTTTTATTTTAGTGGAGCATGCAGAAGTGAACGCTATTTTGGGCAAAACCGAAAGCTGTTTGGATAATTGTACAATGTATTTGACATGTTTTCCATGTATAGAGTGTGTAAAATTGATCGCGCAGTCTGGTATTCGAAAAATTGTCTACATTGATGATTCTTGTTGTCAAACGTTGAGTGAAAATGAAATTTTTGCTTCCAAAGTTCTTCTCCAGCTGTCAGGTGTTTCTCACTACAAACTTGAATAATTTTTTTTTCGAGATTAAAATTTTTTTGTTTTTTTTATTGAAGTTTTCATTCAAATTGTTTTGTAAAAAACGATTGATTCCTGGACCAAAAATTCAATTTAATTTAAATTTTTTAAATTTTGAATTTTAAATTTTTTTTTTGTAAATAGTGTTACATTTTTTTTTCTATTCGAGATTTTTTTTATCTCTGAGTAGTAAAATAAAAATATGATTTTATTTAATTTTTTTTATTCCTTATCAAATTGTTAATTTTTGATTAATCAAAATTCAAATCATGTGAATGAATAAACTGTACTCAAAGTTTTTAAAATTAAAACTGGAAGAAAAGTTTTTTTTTTGAAAGTTTTATGATCATTATTTAATAAACTGGGTTTAGTTAATCCTGTTTAACTGACAAAAATATGACTTGAAAGAAAAAATTGACTGACAAATACAGTAACGTAACAGTAAGTAGGTTATATAAAGCTTTTGTTCGACCATATCTAGAATATGACGCTCAAGTTTGGAATCCGTACTTAAAAAAAGACATCAAGGTCTTAGAATCAGTTCAGAGTAGAGCTCCTAAATTGGTTCCAGAGCTAAAAAAGCTAAGCTATTCAGAAAGATTAGCTGCATTGAATTTAACCACTCTAGAGACCAGAAGATTAAGAGGGGATCTGATCGAGATGTTTAAATTTATAAAAAGACACGACAAAATAAACTGGCATGTACCTCTAGTCTTCAAGAATAATCCAGAAAATAAGTTTTTTCCAACCCCTAGACGTCATGATTTTACGTTAGAAAGACAATTGGTAAAGAACTGTGAGCAAAGATATAATTTTTTCAGCAACAGAGTGGTCAATGTTTGGAATCTACTTGACAGAGTTGTTATTAATTCAGATACAGTCAGAGTTGGTCAAAAGTCAAACTTTAAAGTCAGAATCGTTAAATCTAAAATACTTGAGTCCACTCAAGTCAACTAAATTATTTTCTAATTTTTATATCTTCTTTAACTTAATTAAAAAAATTATGAAAATAAATATTTATATATATTTAAGCTTAAGAAATGTTGCAAATATTGAAAAAAAATGTAAGACTTTTAGTCATTTTTAAAAAAACACTAAATAAAAGGAAGTAAAATTAAATATTGAAAGGCTTACTATTTTTTTGAATTAATTTTATATTTGAACAAGTTTTTATAAAAAGTTTTTAATAGTGACACTATATTGAATTATGATATTGAAGTTATATTTAAAAATTACTTTTTAAATTTTTTTTTAATCTTTAACTAACTTTAAATAACTTTTTTTTAAATTCTTGACACAAGTCAATTGCAAGTCAGTACTTTGACTTGTTTCAAAAATTAGAAAATAATCAATTCAAAAATTTTACTAATTTTTAAAATAGAATTAAAATATATAAAAAAAATTATAAGTCTTGAATTTTTTATTTAGGAAAAAATAAAATTTAAAGTCAAAGTCCAGACTTGATTTTGACTTCATGACTTTGACTTTTGACCAACTCTGGATACAGTTAATGTTTTTAAAAACAAAATTGATAAACTTGATTTAAACAAGCTATTATGATGAGGCTAAACCCTCGTTCCATGTGCTAGCAAATTATAGCTTTCATTTTATTATTATAATTATTATTAAATAAAATAATTCAATTCGTAAGAAGATTATAAAATTTTTAAAATTTAAAAATTATTATTAAATGAGTGAAAAGAAAAACTAAGCCACCATGGCAATATAAAAGCTTAGTACATGTTTTAAAGGAAAAAATAAAAATTTCCTAAAATAAAGTTATTTGTATTTTTTAAATCTTTAAATTTGTTCAAAGAAATACAACAAAAAAATATTGCAATTACAATTTGTAAGAACGTTTATTTCAGTTTTTTGATTTGTGTAATGTAATTTTAGAATAAAATTTTCTTTTAAAGTCACCATTCCGACCGACCAAGGCTTTGCCTGAATTGTTTTTAAAAAAAAATAAAAAAATAAATGAAATTATAAAATTTTTTAAATTCTTTTTTTCCCAAGAGTACTATTTTTTAAATGAAATCTAATAGTTTTAACTTATTCTTTGCAGAGAGATTGTTTAGTTAAAAAAAATTGTTAAAAACTGTAGCAAAAATTACAATATTTTATTGTATCTAATAGACGGACATAGGTTAAAAAAAAAATTTTAAAAATTTATTATTTAATTAAGCTTTTTGCTGATGACACCAAACTGATAGCCACTATAAGAAACAGAATAGACGTACAGAACTTACAGTTGGAAATTAACAGACTCGTTACTTGGGCAAATAAATGGCAGATGAGTTTCAATGAAGACAAATGTAAATTAATGTTCTTCAAGAACAAAAACTTCCAAGAAATAAATTTAAAAATGGAAAATAAAGAAATGCAGCAAACAGATGTTGAACGTGACCTTGGAATATACTTAAAGAGTGACCTAAAATGGAATCACCAAGCATCTCAAGCGGCAAACAAAGCAAATATTATTCTTGGTCAACTTAAACAAGTTTTCAAATACTGGACAATTAAAACATTTAGGAAGCTTTATGTAACATTTGTTAGGCCGCATCTGGAGTACGCTGCTGCCGCATGGAGTCCATATTCAAAAAAAGACATAGAAACTTTAGAGAAAATACAACGCCGTGCAACAAAATTTATACCTGAGATAAGGCACTTAAATTATGAAGAAAGATTGGAAAAGCTCGAATTAACGTCCCTAAAGCAGAGACGTGAAAGAGGGGACTTAATTGAATTTTTTAAATTTATTAAAGAGCTTAGCTTAGTAAAATGGGAAAATCCTATACTCAAATGTCACTCACTGATATCTGATGGTCCAGCTAGTGGTATACGAGGACACAAACAAAGACTTAGTAAACAACTAACAAAAATAAGGCAACGTGAAAATTTCTTGACTAATAGAGTTGTCAAGAATTGGAATGAGTTACCCCCTGAAATTATTAACGCGGAGTCCTTAAACAGCTTTAAATCCCAATTAGACAGACACCTGGAGAGAAAAAGAAATAAAGAAATACTAAAATAACTGGGTTACCTTAGAGTCCTGATTGTCTTGAAGATGTTGAAATTTTGAAGTGTTGGATGGAGGTTCGTCCGACGAGAAATAAAAAAAATGAAAAGAACAAACAAAAAACAAATAAATAAGTCGCAAATCAAAAATGAATGAATTATAAATAATCTAGTTTAGTATATGAACGAACTTGACTGGATTGCATATTTAATGAAAAATTTTAATTTTTTTTTTTTTTTTTTTTTTTCACAGAAAGATAGCTACCATAGCGAAACTAGATCTAGTCTCGCTCCACAGGTCTCCTGCTGTAGCTTATTATTATTATTATTAATTTCATTTAGGCTTCTTAGGTAAAATGAAGATTTTGGAAATTATTTAAATCAATATTTTTAAAAATGTGTTCATATTTATATCAGTCAAAAATAAAACCAGTTATAAAAACCGATTAACAAAACTGGTAAGAAAATAAAAACTGGGTAACAAAACCGCTTAGTATAACTTTTGCCATTAAAATTTAAGTCCAAGTCCTGACTTGAAAAAAAAAGAAAATATAAATTTAAGTCCGGACTTGGACTTGACTTTAGACTTGTGACTATTAAACAACTCTAAAAAAAAAGATGTAGAAACGTTCTCTTGAGAAAACTTAGTATATGAAATATGCTTGGATTGTAGACTAGATTTTTTTTTAATTCCAGTAGATTTATTAAAGAAAATTAAACTATTATATTCTTTTTTAATTTCTTTTTCCTTTTTTTTCAATATTTTTATGTTGTTTTCTGTTAAAACCCTTGGATCTATTTGATTTGTTTTGCCACCTCCGTCTTTCTGGACGATTTGCTGAATTATATTCCCGATTCATTAGTTTATTTCCTTTTAAAATTTCTTGATTCATTGGATGCATCTTTGGATTCATTTTCATTCCGATTTTTGATTTAAAATCTTCAGAATTTTGAACCTGGAAATTTCCTCTCATTTCTTTGCGTTTTTCTCTGATTGACACTGAACTCGATACATGATAGCCTTTAAATAATCTTATTTTATAACTTTCAAAAATAAATTAAATAAAATGACCAGATTATAAAGCTTCAAACTACAGTATTGATTTTCCACAGGAAGTTTTCGTAAATTTACGTAAATTTATTAAATTTTACCAAAATTTCCTTAAATTAAAAAATGGCCAAAAAAGTGGATTTATGGCCAAATTTTTTATTTTATTTTTAAACTTCAAATCAAAAAACATGAAAAAATTAAGTAATTTTACTTAAAATTCAAGTAAAAAATGGTAAAAAGTAAATATTTATTTTTTTCTATATTTTTTTAATAATTTGACCATTCACCTTTTTTGTTGATTACAATTTTCATTACCTAAATAGGAAAAGATCTAACAATTGAATTAACTGATTGATTGATACCTGATTTAAAATTATTTATATTCGATTGAAATTTTTTCAATGTTAGTTTTTATCAAAGTTGGTGAAAAGTCAAAGTCAGACTTTATTTGAAAAATTTCCTAGACTATTGATTTTGGGATTTAGATTTCATTAAAGACAAGAATTTTGAAAAAAAAATTGATATTTATCGAAATCATCAATTTATATCACAACAATAAAGCAAAAAACCTATAAATATAGTTTGGAATTCAAAAGTCGCTTTAATCGCCATTTCTTCATTTTCAATTCCTTTACCTCTTTCTTTTTCTTAAAACTCATACCAGACCATTTTAATTGGATTAAAGTTCAGCGCTTTTGACGCGGAATTGAACAAAATTAAATTTTATTTTTTTAATTAAAATTGGTGAACTATCAAAAGATAGACAAAAATATATAGAAGACAAAAAAGATAAAACTGTCAATTGATAGGAAAAAAAAAGAATCTAAAATATATAAGAAAAAAATTTAGAATTGCAACTAAAGAAAATAAAACATAGAAAAAAAATTAAATAGAAATTTAAAAAGACAAAATTTTTTTGAGTGTTTTATTTAACAATTATAACTAAGTATCAAAATTTATATTTTAGAACTAAATTAAGCTATTAATATTATTTTATATACGGACAATTCTTCGCCTCAAATAACTAAATTAAGATCAAACAAGAATTAAAAATTTATGTATTAAATTTGAATTTGTTTTAAAATTGTATCATTAATTTATTCTTTATTTTTTTCTATAATTTCATACTTCTATAAAAAAAATTCTACTTTTTGAGCGTTGACCTTGAAATTATTTTAATCAAGATGAAGATAAAAATTAAACAAAGAGAAAAAATTTTTTAGAAACAAAGATTAATATTAGATCAGCTATTAGAAAGAAATATCTGATTCTAATTATAAAGCTCAATTGATAAAATTGGTCCCTTTTAAAATGATATTTCCAACGGCTTTGCTGAATACTACAAACAGTTTAAATAATAGTAGATCAAAAGCAAAAAAATAGATAAGATTTTATCGTTATTTGTTTGATAAATAATTTTATATAAAAATTAGAATAATAACTTTTTTTACCATCTTAGACTTAATTTTACGGTAAATAAACAAAAATTAAACTAAAAAGAAATATTTTTTTTCATTTTTTTTATTCTAAAGATTTAAAAAAAAATTTGCTAAAATAAATCAAAAATGGCCAAAGATCAACTTTTTGGCTCATTTTTTGCTTAAGTAAACTTTGGCAAATTTACGTGATTTTATGTAATTTTACGTCTTTTTTGGTAAAATAACAAAATTTTATAAAAGTAGTTTTACATAAATTTCTTTTCATTTTTTAAATTAAAATTTCATAAATTTACTTAACACTAGAAGCACCAAAACAAGTCATTTTGACTCGTTATGAAAATTAAGGAATAAATCATATATTTTATGTTCAAATTTATTTAAATTATTAAATTAATTGAAAAAAAATAGTAAATTAATAAATTTTAGTCTTTTCTTAGGCCTTATAAAATATCAATGGTCAATCACACTTTTTACAAATACTCTCTATTTCTTTTGTACAATATAAACACACTGCTTTTTTACATTTTGAACAAAAATTTGTCGCTTAATAATTACCACATAAACGAATTTGAACAAATTTTTTTTATTTGAATTTAGAAAGTTATTCTTACTTTTAATGCTGAAAAAAAAAATGCTCAAAAAAAAAAAATACTTAGACTTTAGCGGCTAAACACCGAAAAAAGAGTCATTTTGACTCGTTGGTGCTTCTAGTAATATATACTTGATTTGGCACAAAGACAAATTTTTTTGAATTTAAATTTAGTTAATTTAGAAAGTTATTCATATTTTTATGCTGATAAAAAAAATTTATGCTAAAATAACAAAAATTGACTTTGATTTTAGCGGCCAAAAATCGTAAAAGAGTCATTTTGACTCGTTGGTGTTTCTAATGTTAAATTTACCAAAAATTCTTGTGGCAAATCATTACTGTATTACTGACAAATAAACTCTAAATTATTACTAATTAAAGAGATGAATACAAAAATAATTATTTTCATTGTTGTTTTTTATCTTAATGGAAGAATACAATAGATCATTTTATTTAAATTTCAAATTAATTTAAAGTAAGACCAATTAGTAAAAATATTTTTAAAATGGCATCATATGGTAATTAAAATTACTAAAATGGTTAATCATTTAAATTGATTGAATCTAGCAACAGAAGAATATCAAATAATTGCAGGTGTTCCTCAAGGCTCAGTAATTAGTCCTCTTTTATTTAGTATATGTATTAATGACATTCCCAAAAGAAACAAGACAAATAATGAATACTCTCTGCTTTTCGCAGATGATCTAGTTACATTCTCCATTTATAACAAAAAGGGGAACCTAGAAAATAAGATTAATAAATACACCAACGAACTAGAACAATGGCTTATTAAATGGAAAATGAAGATATCAGTTGAAAAGTCGTGTTCAGTAGTCTTTTCTAGGTACAAAAAAGAGAGTGATAATCTAAACTTAAAAATTTATGGAAACAGAATAGTGAGCCAAAAAGAAAGCAAATTTCTTGGTATTAAATTTGATTCTAAGTTAAACTTTAATATACTAGTAGACGAAATTAAAGAACGCTGCAATAAAAGGCTAAATATTATTAAGATATTGCCAAACAAAAAATGGGGTCTTAATCAAAGCACACTAGGAAATTTATAAAAATCTTTAGTCGGATCAATTTTAGACTATTCTTTTCCTTGCTTAAATTCATTTTCAGAAAATGATATCAAAAAACTACAAGCAATTCAGAATACAGCAGTCAGATCTATTCTTGAGTTAAAATATGATACTCCCTCCAACATCGTGCATCATGAGGCTTTTAATAAACTTAAATTACTAACAGTTTCGAATCGGCTTTTAGAATTGAGTGAGAGATATGTTGGGACAGGACTGAGTCATTCTATTCCATTGGTTGTAAGACTGGTGAAGGAATACAAAGAAGGTTTGGAATCAAGATATATTGAAAAACCAACTCCATCGTGTAATTGCTACCTTACTATTTCTTCTTTTTTTCCTGAAACTTGAACTATTCAAACATGTGCCACATGTAACAATCTTTTCCAATTTATGACTTTTCAACTTTCATTTTTTTAACTTATTTACTTTATTTTGATTCTTTTTTTTTATCTCATTTTGTTAACTTTAATTTTATTTTTATTTTATTTTATTTTTTTTTATTTTTTAACTTATTCTGAAGGAGCTTTAGCACGGTACAGAAAACAAATAAATAAAAAATTAAAAAACAGATTTTCAAATTCAAAGCTATAGTCAAATCTTCAAAAAACGAAACGTCAACTTTTATTTCTAAATAAAAACTTTGGGACTCTCATGTTTAATGGCCAGTTAATTAAAATATTTAATCGATTTGTTTCGTTAAAAGATTAAATAAAAGTCATTATTTAAAGTAATTACTCATTTTTCATTTTATCTAATATTTTATAAAGCTTATTATTTTTTTATTTTATTTTTGAACCTTCTAAAAATTAAAATATGATTTTTTATATTTTAAAACATTTTATTATATACAAACATAAAAATTAATATTTTGAAAAGATTAGTTATTATATAATAAATTAACATTCTCCCAATTGTTGAAAATGGACAGTATCATCCAAACGGTCACTGTGCCGCCATGGAGAGGTTTTAATCAGGGCCAACACAGCGACACTCAAAGGAATATATTTTTTTTTTTTTTTTAAAGTTTCAAGGTTAATCAACAGGCTAGTACCCCTGTCCAAAAAGACCGATTAACACTTCATTTATTCAAAATAAAATTTAAATTTAATACATTTTTTAATAAAAAGAATAAAATTTGGTTTAATTGTGTATAAAAAAAAAATTAGCTGAAAAAATTAAACAATTTAATGCTTAAATTAAAATTTTTAAAATTTTTTACAAAATCTAAAAATTAATTATTATTATTATTATTATTATTATATTATAGTAGCTTTCCGTTTTAGAATTATCCGAAAGTTCTTTACAGTAGTTAATTATTATTATTATTATTATTATTATATAAAAATTGAAGATTTTAGTTATGTCACTTTTTTTCTAAAATATTTTCGTATCAGACTTGTGCGTAAGTCAGTAAGTCAAAGTCAGGGACTTGACTTAAGATATTTTTTTTAAAGTTAAGTCATTTATCTTGACATGATTTAGAATGACTTGAATTTTTTTTGGGAAAGTCAATAAAAAATGGATAAAAAGCATCTAACCCTAATTATGATTCTTTAGATTTTAATATTATTCATATTAGAAAATTAATTAGAAGATTTTTTTTATCAAATTACAAAAATTAAATCGAAAACAAAAATTAAATTTTTTGAAATTAAGTCAATTCAAAGTCAATTCAAGTCAAATGACTTAACTTTAAAAAAAAAATTTTAAGACAAGTCATTGACTTGACTTTAAAAATGACTTAAATTTTTGACTTATTGAATTTGTCTGTTTCGTATGTAACATAAAAATTCGCTTGCTAAAGGCTAAAGAGAAAATAAAAAAAATAAAACTCCTTTGAAGACAATTTTTAAATTTAAAAAATAAGGTTAAGTGAAATTCAGTACAAAATGATAAAAAGAACAATGATGTAAAAAAATGTAAAAAAATTAAATAACCTTTTTTCTAAAAGTTTAAAATTAATTCTGTGAATGCAGAATGATGTAACATTCAAAGTTTCATCAAATATCAAGGTCTGCTAAATTTGCAGAGTTTGGTAGAGATAAAATTTCAATATAATCGAGCGTAGTGAATTTTGCAGATATTGAACATCATTAGCAGACATTTACAGTTGATGCAACTTTGAATGTTACACCATTCTGCATTCACAGAATTAATTTTTAACTTTTAGAAAAAAGGTTATTTAATTTTTTTAACTTTGTAGTGAATTCTTTTGTACTGAACTTCACAAAACCAAAAACTAATGAGTTAATATTAAATAGAAGTGCATAATTTCAGAAACAAATTATTTTGGCATCTTGAAGTTGATGATCAATTCAAATTTCATTTCAATTCAAAACGTTTATCTTTTAATATTTAAATAAATCTTTGATATAATTTTAATAATTTTAATGTAACATGGTTGACTTACTATGTAGATTTAAAAAATAACACTCTTTTACAAAAAATCAGTAAAATAAATTAAAGATCGATTTTATCAATGGATTGAGAAAATGTTTTTTCAATAAATTTTTTTATTTTTTTTATTTTTTTTTAAATCAAAATAACATGCTAATCATGTTACATTAAAATTATTTAAATTAAATCAAAGATTTATTATTTTGATTTTTTCACAACTAGAATGTGATGATTTAATTAATAAAGAAAAATAAAAAATTTGTAATAGTTGATTTTTTTAGAAAGCATGTTTATAAACTTATTTGTTTAGTTTCTTTTTAAAACAATCAAAAAAAATAAAATCGAAAAGTGTTTTTGATATAAAATTTTTATCAAAATTTTATGTTGAATTTAATCAAACATTTCACTAATTATCTAAAATTGGCCAAGAATCCTATTCAATCTAATCTTGAGTTCTTCAATTGTGTCTAAATCAATTACTTCGGGAACATTAAAACCTACCATTTCTAAAATACTTTTTATTGTCGAATACATTTCAGTATATTCTATTTGAAAATTTCTGTCTAAAACATTTTCATCTGTTCCTTTTATTAAGTTTTCCAAATCTCTAATAAAAATTCCGAATAATTCTAATTTTCGCTGTGGTTGCAAGGAAATGAGTCGACAGAATAATTGGTATTTAGCCAACAGTTTATCATCTTTTAAATCGCTCAATAGCTGATCAATTAAAATTAGCTGATCATCCTTCAACAAGTCTAAAAATTTATTTAAAATTTCAAAAAATTTTCTCATTGCATTTGAATTTAGGTGGATTTTTTCCCTCAAATCAATAAGAACATGACACAACCACTCAGGATCTGACTGAGTTTCATACGAATTATCGTTTTGATTAAAAGAATTCTCCCAAGCTAGTGTTGTAATTGCATTTGATGATTCAGAATTTCTGATCATGTTTTTTAATTGATTTATTTCATAAATTATTTTATTCATCTTTGAAAGTCTAGAATTTTCTTCTCTTTGATATTCTAAAGCTTCTATAGTCTTAAACAATTCAGTAACAAAGCTTTGAATTTCTTCATTCTTATTTTCAATTTCTCCATTTAAATTCTCAATTTCAATTTTGAATACCTCTTTCTCGTTATGATGCATTAAGGCAATATTATTAGATAAATTTATTTGTTCTTGTAAATTATTTTCTAAATTCTCAATCTTTCGATCTCTTGTTTCGATATTTTCATTCAAATTTTTAATTTCTTCTCTTTGATTTTCTATAACTTTTAAAGTCTTATCCAATTCATCTATAAAGTTCATATTTTCCTCAGATTTTTTTTTAATTTCTTCTTTTAATTTATTAATTTCAATTTTGCTTTCCTTCTCGTTTTGATGCATCAATGAAGTATTTCCATTTAAATTTATTTGTTCTAGTAATTTATTTTCAATCTCTTGATTTCTTGTTTTTGCTTTTTCATCAGAATTATCAATGAAAACATTTTGAGTTGATTCGTCATCTTTATATGATATTCCTTCTTCTAACTTTGCGTCATTATTTTTTTCTAAATTTCTTTCTTCTGAACTTTTATTTTCTGAAAATAATTCGGAAGTATTTTCATCATTTTCGCACGAGGACTCATCACTAAAGCTGTCTTGGCTTTTTCCTTTGTTTTCTTCGTTCATTATAAGATAAATTTCTCTAAAGATTAATCATAAATAAAAAAAGTTTAAATTTCTTCAAAAACAAAATCTTTATAAATATTTAAAATTTTTTTAAATCGAAGTTTTTTAGTATCTAAGTAACGTAAACACCTAATGTAAAAATAATTTATCCAAATTATTGACTCGATAATTTTAATTTTACCAAATTTTTTTCAATTTAAAAGATAATAAAACATTTTCTTAATTATCGGATTGTTATTAATAAATAATACCTTTAAAAGGCCAAAAGTTTATTCAATAATATTATTTATTAATAAAATGATTTTTTTATTAATTTTTAGTATTTAAGTAACTGGTAAAAAAAAACCCTTATCAAAAAAATATTGTCCCAACAATTGAGATATTTATAATTTAATGAAATCTCATTTAAAAATTTTCTAATAAATTTTATAACCATAAATTATTTCTAAATAAAGAAAGATAAAAAGATAAGTTATAAGTTATTTTAAATAAATTATTAGAAAGTTTAACATAATAATTGAGCGAGAGAATAAAAGAATTATTGCATGTGACTCAGCCTCAAATGGAGAAAAGTGTTAAGTGGAGTTACTTGAAACTGCATTGTATTATATTAGGTTGTTTAATAAGTTTTTTTGTCGATTTTTAAATGAAAAAATCTCATCAAAGATTAAACTTTTTTATGTAATGTTGTACATATATAAGATTATATGTTTGCTTGTTAAATTTCTAAGTAATTAACTAAATAAAAATGTATGACAAAAAAATGCATATCCGCCATTGCATGTTATTCAAGTTTAACGAAGGAAAAAATGCGACAGAGGCTACCAAATCGATTTGTTTGGTATATGTGGATCTACTTCGATAACCAGGTCTGCAAAAAATAATGGGTCGACCCTGATCAAGAGCCATTACCTACTCCGAAACGCGAAATTCATGGAAAAAAGGTCATACTTTGTGTTTGGTGGGATCAGAAGGGTATAATCTATTATGAGCTACTGCAACCCAAGCAAACGATAACCGCAGACCTTTATTCACAACAATTGATACGTTTGAGTCACGCTTTGGAAACAAAACGGCCACACAGAGCTAAAGGAGAGCGAAAAGTGATTCTTTTACATGACAACGCTAGGCAACATGTTACAAAAACGACTCGGAACACGATAGAGAATCTAGACTGGGAAGTCTTATCTCACCCAGCTTATTCACCAGACTTAGTTCCTTCAGATTACCATTTGTTCCGATCCATGCAGCACTTCCTCAGTGAAAAAAGTTACTCAGACTTGGAGAAAATCAAAAAAGACATCAGTCAATATTTCACCTCAAAACCAGCCAGATTCTACGAGCGAGGATCAAAATGCTGCCAGAAAGATGGGAGATGTGTATTTCTAGCGAAGGAAATTATTTTAGTGACTAATTATATTTTATTTTAGTTTTTATAAATAAATAAAGTCTAGAAAAAAACGAAAAAACTTATTATTAATAAAGCTTTTCATTTTATTTTTTTTTAAATCTAAAAAATTACTAGTTACACCATTTAAATGTTCCCAAATATTACCCACATAACAGTCAATCAAATGCTCAATATTGTTCTCTTTTTCTTGCTGAAATCTGGATATTTTTGTTTTTAAAAAAATCTCCATTAACTAAACGAGCATAGCCATTCTCAGATTTCGGCTGTTCAAGCTTCATCAGCTCTATAACCATTAGAATATTCATTTTTTTTCACACATCTGACTGTATCCTACTGTGCCAGTTTTCAGCGTATCGTTTAAATCATAAAAAAAATTATTTAAAACTCGACTGACAGGTCGAATCCGTTTAGATCAATACTAATATATGTCAATAAATTTGGTTGATTTAGATTTTGTGTAAAGTGGTCTTCAAAACTGGGGTCTTCAAAATTCGAACATTAAAATGGATCTATTGAATCTTGGTCGCTAGGGAAATTCGTTTGATATTCTGGAGTCTTTGGCATTTCTTCTTTTTCGACAGATTTCAATGTCTGTTTCAATTTCAATTGGCTTAATATTAAGCTGATGTAGTCAATTTTCTGTTTTTCAAGAGACTTCAATTTTTCAGCTATCGAACATTTACATTTATTTTTTACGTAATTTTACGTAATTTCACGTAAAATTACCAAACTAAAAAAAAAGTAAATTTACCGGATTTTACATAATTTCATGTAATATTTCCAGAAATTACGTAAATTTTTGTGAAAAGTAAAAATTCTAAAAAATGCTATTTTTTTAAAGGATTTTGTCATTTTTTGACTTTTTTAAAATTTTTTGGGCCTGATTTCAAAAAAAAAATTACTTTTTTTCATATAATTTTACGTGAAATTCAATTTAATAATGTTAATTTTTAGTAAAAGAAAGTAAATTTTATACAAATTTTAAAAAGTTAATTACAAACAATAAACAAAAAGGCAAAAAATTTCAAAGTACTTGGAATATTGGCTGGATATTTAGCTGGATATGTTGATGGTTGATTGGCCTTTCCGAGAGTCGAATTGTGGTTTCATCAACAAATATGTAATTTTTGAAGGCATATTGAAGTTTGAGATCAAGATCAAAAGATCAAAATATAAATTGTAATAATATTTTTATAAAAGAGAAAAAATGAATTTTTTCAAAAGCAATTACTTGACATGTCAAGTTTATTTTCATATTTAAAATTTTAAAATGTCACTTTTTTTTGAAATTTAAAAGTTTTAAATGTTTTAATTTATTTTAATGAAAGTTACTGTTATAGACAAAAAAATTTTCTTTTTTTAAATTTTAAATTTTTTAGAGTACATGAACATGTCTAGTAATTGGCAAGTTGAAGTTTATGATCAATTTTTGATGCTCAAAATGATCAAATGAAATTAAAACTCTAAAATAAATTTTAATTTTTTAATAGAATTAGCGCAGAGGTAAATTTTTGGTTTTAACTTACTTTGTTACATCTTAAGGTAAAATCTGCAAAAATCGGCAAAAAAATGTCCACTTAAAATAGCATCATTTCGATGGTGTGTACTCTGCATTGTGCATTTTGATATTACAGAGTTTATTCTTTTATTTAACATAATAATATTAATCGCTAATTCACTAATAATTGAATACGTAAAAATTGTTTTAATAATTGTTTTTTTAATCAAAAATTTTTTAAGATTATACAACTATTATCAAGTACTCCAGTCTAAGCATTTCTTGACTAAAATAAAATATTTTTTTCAGATAAACATATTCCTATGTGCTGTTTTGAGCCAACAAAAAAAAATTTTAATATAATTTGATCCATTTTTTTCATAATTTATCAATCATCATTAATATGCTTGTGAATATTTACTTTCATTAATATTCTACAATAGTGAAAAAAGGCAAGATTATTAAAATTTAAAAAGCCTTTAAAATTAAACATCATACAAATTTAATTACCCGTAAAATTTTAATACATTGCTTCTACAAATTGAATAACTTTTAGTAAAATCGTTCCCAAATGTGTACTAAAAAGTAACCAACTGGTCACATAACTGGCGAGACCCGCATATTTCACCTATTACTTTATTACTTAAGGATTAAGTTGCCTAAAATTGCGGTCCTAAAATCTTTAATGACTGTCAGACCGCCTATTTAAATTTCATTTCCTTTTTAACAAATAATGTAAATAATTCAAATGAATAAAACAAATTTAAATTGAATAAATCAAATTATTTATGATCACTTGTTTTTAATTTTTGTAAAAAAAATCTCAAAATTTAGGTGAAAAACTTTTTGATGAACAGAATGATCAAGTAGTATTATTTTATTCTTTATTAAAAAATGTCTTTCAAGTTAATTTTGGCTAAATTTAATTGTTTAAATTTTTGCATTTCAATCAATCAATACAGTGTTGTTACGATATCTGTATTTTACTATTTTTTACTACATTTTACGTAAAATATCGTAAATTTACGTAAAATTGCCAAAGTAAAATTTAGTAAAATTACGGTATTTTACGTAAATTTCCTATATTTTTTGTAAAATATAGTAAAAAATAGTAGAAACCAAAATGTCGAAAAAAAACCGAAATTTTGACATTTTTTAAAAATTTTTTGTTCTTTTTTTGGTTTTTATTTTTTAAGAAAAAAAAAATGTAAGTTTTACTTTTTTATACCTTTTTTTACGTAAATTATGGTAAATTTTGGTAAATTTTAATTAAAAAGAGTAAAAATACGGAAAGTAATGAAAATTTTTTTAAAAAAACTTATATGCATTTTTAACTGATTTTTTTATACAAAATATTTAATCGCTAATATTTATAAAATTTAAAAAAACCTATAAAATATAAGCTAATGGTTCGACCATCCACCTTCTTTCTCAATAACGATTTTAATTACCTTAGTTCAAATTGTTTATTAATTTAATTTTAAGCTGTGTTTATTTAGTTATAAAAATTCTTACTTTTTTAAGTGATTTATATAATTCTGAATTTACTATATTTTACGAAAAATATAGTAAACTTACGTAAAATACCGTAACTTTACTAAATTTTACTTTGGCAATTTTACGTAAATTTACGATATTATACGTTAAATATAGTAAAAAATAGTAAAATACAATAGTATAATATCGTAACACCACTGTATTAATAATAATAATTTATAATTTTGAACCAAACAGAAATTTTTTTGAGCTTTTAAAAATTTCACTTTTCTCAAAATACTCCTTCAAAACAAAAACACTTGAATTAAAAAAAATAAATTCTTGCAAACAATTTTTTTTTCTAAAGAAAAAAAGAAATTTCAGAGATAATTTTGTTTTTTACTCTGTAAGTATTAAAGTAAAGTTAAATACGATTAAGAAAAAAAAGACATTTTTAAATTATTTTAGGCTTAATATTGATCTATAAAATTTAGAATTTTATTTAAAAATTATTCTCAATTCTGACTAATATCAAATATCCTGCATAAAGAGTCTTCATATGCATTTGAAGCAACCGTGATAATATTCCTCCCCTCTCCAAACATGTACATATCACAACTCATTCTCTCACTCGACAAAATTCATCATTTGCCAAGTAAAAATTTTATCGCCAAAATTCAGTTATAGCTTGAAATATAATATAAATAAACCATACTAAATTTCAATTATCATAATTCAAAAACCTTTTAGTCATTTTAATTTAGATAGACTTTTTAAAAAAATAAAATGACTGATTCAAAATACTTTACCACTACAAAAAAGGGCGAAATTTTTGAACTAAAGGCCGAGTTGAACAATGATAAAAAAGAAAAAAAGAAAGAGGCTGTCAAAAAAGTAATTGCCAGCATGACTGTCGGCAAAGACGTCAGGTTAGTGTCAATTTAAACAAAAAATGTTAAAACTTAAATTAAATTTTTTATTTTTTTAGCGCTTTATTTCCAGATGTGGTCAATTGTATGCAAACAGATAACTTGGAGCTTAAAAAATTAGTCTATTTGTATCTAATGAACTATGCCAAGTCTCAACCGGACATGGCCATAATGGCAGTGAACACTTTTGTAAAAGTGATTATTTTTGACTTAATAAAAATAAAAAATAAAAAATTTAATTTATAAAAAAAAAAATTTAAATTAAATTTTTTCAGGACTGTGAAGATCCGAATCCGCTGATTCGAGCATTGGCAGTGAGAACCATGGGCTGCATCCGAGTGGACAAAATAACTGAATATTTGTGTGAACCATTGAGAAAGTGTTTGAAAGATGAGGATCCTTATGTGAGAAAAACCGCTGCGGTCTGTGTTGCCAAACTGTATGACATTAACTCTCAATTGGTCGAGGAGCAAGGATTTTTGGAGCTTTTGAGAGATTTGATTTCTGATTCGAATCCAATGGTGGTTGCCAATGCTGTGGCTGCACTTAACGAAATTGCTGAAACTTCCCCCAATGCGCAAATTTTCGACATGAACCCTCAAGCTATCAATAAGCTATTGACCGCTTTGAACGAATGCTCCGAATGGGGACAAGTATTCATTCTGGATTCGATTGCTAATTACATTCCTAAAGACGATAACGAAGCTAGAAAGTAATTTTTTTAATTATTAAATAATAATAGTTACAAATTTTAACAATTGAAAAAATTTATTATTAAGTATTTGTGAGAGAGTGACACCAAGACTTGCCCATGCCAATGCCGCTGTAGTTCTATCGACTGTCAAAGTGTTGATGAAATTTATGGAAATGCTTGAGCAGTCATCAGATCTTGTCACAAGTATTCAACGAAAGCTTGCTCCTCCGCTTGTCACTCTACTTTCAGCTGAACCTGAGATTCAATATGTCGCATTGCGCAACATTAACTTAATTGTACAAAAAAGGTAAAACTTATATTTTTGCATCTCTTTTTGATGGTCTTCTTGGTTTGATCTAAGATATTTAATTATTAAGTTAAATTATTAATTTAAAAATATTTTTTTTCAAAAATTTTAAATTTTATTGATATTATTTTTAATTTTTTGTTCAATTCGATTATTTTTTGAAGCAGTCTTTTTAGGATGAAATTTTTTATAGGAGTTATTTAGATTTTGGCTGACTAATCGAAAAAATTGACCGTCTAACTGTTCTTCTTTAGTCAGATGGTTTCAACCATTTATTTTAATGTTTATAAAAACAAATGATATGTGCGAAGATAATTATTAGATAGTTTATTTGTAGTAAGGAATATAAATAATAATTTAATACTTCTTGAATTGCATTTTTGTTATTTTTTTCATTTTTGGGATGATTAAAAAATAAAGAAAGAAAATATTAAAACCATTTTTGGCATTTGTCAATTTTACATTAGAAAAGAACAAAATTAAAAAAATAATACGTTTTTTCAGAACAAAAAAATTTATATAATGGAAAATTTAATTATCGAAAAAATTCCCAATAGAAAATTTATTAATATAAAAAATAAATAAAGATTACATTTTTTTGAAATTAGGTGGTACATAGAGCATATGAGCTAGAGCAATTAGCATGTTTAGTCTTTTGAAAAATTCAGTGTTCCTTAGATTGCAAAAAAATTATCAAATTTCCTTTAAAAAAATACTGTTAAGTTTTTTGAAAATAGAAGATTTTCAACATTTAATGCAAACTATAAATTTTTAAAAATATAGTCCCGCAGTTAATATGATACAATTGACCGAAGAAATTTTGGGCTTTACATTTTTATTAAATAAAATAATTTTGGTGAAGAAAATCAAAGAATTTAGAATTCTTGTCAATTTATATTTTAGGATTTTCTAAACTTATTCCATTAATTTAATTAAGTAAGTGCAGCAACTTCAAACTGAAACCTTCAATATTCTTGCACATTTCATGATATTTTTTGTTTTGAAATTTCAAATAAAAAAAAAACCGAATTAAAATTTTAAAAAATTTTTGAATCAAGGTGAATTACAAATTCTCATTCAATAGTTGTTTTAAAAGTAATACTTACAAAATATTGCATCAAACAAAGCATCCCAAACTTTTTTATTCAAGAATTAAATAGATAAGCACTTATTTTTAAACCCTTTTTTTTTTATTCATTGTGTCCTTTTATACATTTAAATTTTTCTAAAAAATAATTTTGAGCAAGCAGGTTGAGAAGAGGATTTTTTTGCCGCTCGAATAAGCCTGGGTAGTGTTGGTAATCGACTCCAATCGATTGACAAATTTAATAAATCGATTAATTTTATTTAGTCGACAATTTAATCGATTAAATTATTTCAGTCGATTATTAAATCAACTATTTTTTTTTAGTCAACTATTATTTTAGTCGACTATTAAATCGAATAATATTTTCTAGATGACTATAATACTTCTAATTTATCTCGAAATTAAAATTTAGGAAGGCAAAAAAAATTATTTTTTAATAAAAAAGGTTTTTTAATTGATTTAAAATTTAAGATTTAATGCAAAATAAAAAATATTTTATAAATAATATTTTTTGCTTTACTAACTTTTAATTTCGTGATAAATTAGAAGTATTATAGTCATATAGAAAATAATATTAATTAAATTTAGGTATATTTACAATATTTTACATAAAATTTGGTAAATTTAGAACATTTTACGTAAAATAATGTAAAAAAAAAATTTCCAAAAAATTGAAATAATTTGGCACTTCGAATGAAATGAAATGACATTGAAATGAGATTGCACTTTTGGCGATCAATTTCATTTCAATTTTTTGGAAATTTTTTTTTTACATTATTTTACGTAAAATGTTCGATATTTACCAAATTTTACGTAAAATTTGGTAAATTTACTATTTTTTACGTAAATTATTGTAAATTACTAAATCCAGAACACCACTGTAGGTTTAAATATTTAATTGATTTGAAAACTTACTTTTAAAGACAAAAAAATTAACTGTTTTAAAATTTAAAATGTATTAAAGTAGAAAAATAAAATTATTTCAGTTTGAATGAATGGATTTAAAAGTTATAAATTTGAATTTGTGAATTAACTAATCTTGAATTATTCAAATTATTGATTTTTTTTGTTAACTAAATTAGAGATCAATCATTTTGATGTTTATTTGATAATGAAATATAATTAGATATGTCTAATTATATTTCATCATTTATAAATTGATTATATTTCATCATGTCTAATTATATTAATGTTTAGTATTTATTTTTTAAAAATTATCAAAATCATTAGATTAATTAAGTTTTAAAACTTTAAATGATCGTTTTGATCTTAAAATTTGATTTGAAACTTCAATTGGCCTAATATTTGGCAATTTTAGTTTTAAAACACAAAAAAATAAAAAATAATTGCTACTGTAAGAAAAGCAAATTAAACAGATCTTGTAGAAGCTGGTATGATAGTAAATTTAATGTAGAGGCTAAAAAAATTTTCAAAAAGCTATTATTTTTTTGTTATGAACTATAAAATGAAGAAATCCTGTAAATTTAGAACTTTATTTGTATATTCCACTTTATCTGGTCAGAAAAATTGAAAAGGTCAGAAAACAGATATATCTTTCCGATCATCACAATCATCACAAATTCATAGATTTTTTTCATAAATTATTTTAAAGAATTTAAAGTATTTTTTTCATAGAATAATTATTTCATATGATTTTATTAAGACTGAAAAATTTATTTATTTAATCGAAAAGAAATCTTAAAATTAATTGAAAATATTCAAGAAGAATTTATTAAAATATGATTAAAAATATTTTTTTTTTTAAATTTTGACCATTATTTTTGCTCATTCAAATTTATTGACTCATTCATTTATTTAATTAATTATATGAATCATTAAAATTCTTCCATCCTAAAAAAAATAATTCAAAAATAAAAAAAATTTAAAATATTTTTTCCAAGACCGGAAATTCTAAAAAATGAAATGAAAGTATTTTTTGTCAAATACAACGATCCAATTTATGTAAAGCTGGAAAAACTGGACATAATGATTCGACTGACCAATTCCTCAAACATAGCCCAAGTATTGGGCGAGCTGAAGGAGTATGCCACCGAAGTTGATGTAGATTTTGTGCGCAAATCAGTCCGAGCCATTGGCAGATGCGCCATCAAAGTAGAACAAGCTGCCGAAAAGTGTGTATCAACTCTAATCGAGCTCATTCAAACCAAAGTCAATTACGTTGTCCAAGAAGCCATAGTTGTCATCAAAGACATATTCAGAAAGTATCCCAATCGCTATGAGAACATAATTTCAACCTTGTGCGAAAACTTGGACTCACTGGACGAGCCAGAAGCCAGGGCGTCCATGATTTGGATCATAGGCGAGTACGCCGAGAGAATCGACAACGCCGATGAGCTGCTGCACAGCTTTTTGGACGGCTTCCAGGACGAAAACACCCAAGTTCAATTGCAACTACTCACTGCAATTGTGAAGCTGTTTTTAAAGAAACCAACTGAGACCCAGGACTTGGTTCAAAATGTATTGACCCTTACCACTCAGGACACCGACAACCCGGACTTGAGAGACCGTGGCTACATCTACTGGAGATTGCTGAGCACAGATGCCGCAGCTGCAAAAGAAGTAGTCCTGGCCGAAAAACCACTCATTTCCGAAGAAACTGACTTGCTCGAGCCAACTTTGCTCGACGAGCTAATCTGTCACATTTCATCTCTTGCCTCGGTGTACCACAAACCACCGAGCGCCTTTGTAGAAGGAAAAGTGGGCATTAGACGCGTTCTGCCGCCAAAATCGAGCTCTAATGGCGACGCTGAAGAAGAGGAAGAAGTGCCGAAGCAAGCCAGCAAATCAACAGTAATTCCTGGCGGAGATTTGCTAGATTTGGACATTGGCTTCACACCACAGCCCACGTCCAACTACAATCCAACACCAGTTCAGTCAGCAGCATTTGATCTTTTGGGCGATGGCTTGGACAGCTTGATAATTGGCTCCAGCCAGCCTGAGACAGCGCAGAACGCACAATTGGCCTCGATGAGCGCTCCATCGCCGCTTCCTGTATTTTCCAACACCAACATGGGCGGCCTGGCCGACATTTTCTCTGGTCTGAACATGGCATCATCGGTGGGCACAGCCACCTTTGCGCCACCCAAACAAAACTGGCTTTCGGCCCAGAAGGGCAAGGGCCTGGAAATAAATGGAACATTTACGCGCCGTAATGGCGTGATCAACATGGACATGGAATTTTCAAACAAAGCCTTGCATCCAATGACAGGCTTTGCCATTCAGCTGAACAAAAACAGCTTTGGTCTAATAATATCAAATGGTCTGCAGATACCGGCCCTTCAGCCAAGTCAAACTGTGCCAGTCACGCTTGCTTTGAGCACCAATGGACCCATATTGAAGGCGAGTCCCATCAATAATTTGCAGATAGCAGTAAAGAATAATTTGGATGTGTTTTATTTTGGTGTTAATGTGCCAATGCATGTTTATTTTGTGGAAGATGGCGAGATTGATAAAAAATTGTTCCTGAACACTTGGAAGGAAATACCGGAACAGTATGAGACACAGTACCAGTTGAGACCTATGCAGCATTTGGTCAATACGGATGAGTTGTGCAACAAGTTGAGAAACAATAATGTGTTTACTATTGCCAAGCGTAATGTGGAGGGTCAAGACATGCTTTACCAATCTATGAAGTTGACGAATGGCATTTGGATTCTTACTGAGCTGAAGGTTACTCCTGGAAATCCTTCGATGACGGTAAAATAATATTTAAAAATGGGAAAAGATAATTTTTTGTTTAAAATTTTTTATTAAATTTAGCTTTCGGTAAAAACTAAAGTTCCAGATGTGATTGCGACTGTCAAAGAAGCCTATGAATTTATATTGGTTTGAAAAATGCAAATTATTTTTTTTAGATTACCTAAATGTTTCGAAATTCCAAATTTTAATAAATATTACCTTTTTAAATATTGTAAAACTCCCTTGGACAAAAAAAAAACATTAAATTTAATCGCACAGGTTAATTTAGAATGTGTAACCTTATATTCAAGCAATTATTTATATTTTATTTGTGTTCAGTTTTAATTCGCGATAAAATTTTTTTTTATTTTAGATTAAATAAACTACTAATAAAATTTTCGACTTTTTATTCATTGCTTAGCTTTTTGGAAAAATAGGCATTGTGAATTTTAGCACCAAAAACAAAATATAAATTTATTTTAATATTTTTATTGTAAATTAAAAAAGGAAAACTAACAGTACAAAACTCCTTGTATTTAATATTATTTTATTTTAAACATCGCCAAGTCTGGCGTAATTTTATGAATAAATAATAATAATAATAATAATAAAAACAAACCAAAGCTTCTGGCAATGTGAAATTTTAGTACAAAAATTACAGTACAAAAAGTAAAAGCTTTATAATTTTTTTTCTGATTGTGCAAAAATGGTTCTGCAAGAAGTACAATATTGTACAAATTTGTACAAAAGAATTCCAAGCTCTGCAAAAACTCTGCAATTTTCTGTAAAATGCACACCATCAAAAAATCCTTGATTAAACTATGCAATAAATTGCAGAGTTTTTGCAGAGCTTGGAATTCTTTTGTACAAATTTGTACAATATTGTACTTTTTGCAGAACCATTTTTGCGCAATCAGAAAAAAAATTATAAAGTTTTTACTTTTTGTACTGTAATTTTTGTACTAAAATTTCACATTGCCAAGCTTCTGAAGTTCTGAGGGACCAAAAAATGTTCCGTAAATTGAAGCAACTGATACATCCTTTATAACACCTATATACTGATTCTGCAAAATTCTCCAAAATTTTGCAAAAGTGAGAACATTGTGAATTTTAGTACAAATAACAACAATAAAATATAAAAGACGCTAGAGCTTTAATTCGAACCGACCAAAACATGTTTATAAATTGTAGCAACTTATACATCCTCTGTACCACCACTTAAAGTTAAAGTCGAGTCTGATTTTTTAAATATCCCAAATTCAGAATTTTCTGAATTTTGCAGATTTATTGCCGAATCAGTATATTGGTGGTACAAAAGTAGAATCAAAAGCTACAATTTACTGAACATGTTTTGGTCCTTCACAACTTTAGCTTTGATATTTTTTGTATTTTGTTTTTATTTTTTGTACAAATATAGTAATAGAAGATTGGAATGAAATGCTATCAGATCTAGACAGATTGGGATAATGGTAGGATACGTGGCAAACTAAATTTAACAAAGAGAAGTGTGTCGTCATGTATTTTGGAGCATATAACAGGAAATATGATTATCAGCTTGGGGGCCTCACGCTAGCAAAAACAACGAATCTACGCGATTTAGACATCATCGTCACTCCTGATCTGAAGTCAAGCGAACAGGCTGAGCGAGCAGCGGCAAAAGCAACAATGGTGGCAAGTCGAATACGTCCAAATCGGACAAAATTTTTCAAAAATTAATTTCAATATTTTTCAATTAAAATGATAATTTTTAATTAGTTTTTGAACGTAGTTGGTAAGTTTCTTTTAAAAAAATGATTTTAGAAACATTCATTTGGATATACATACTAAAAGTTAAAACTGAAAAATTCAATGTGTATTCTAATTATTATTATTATTAAATATAAAATGAACATTTTGAAAATTTCAAAAACAAAGAAAGGAGTTAATAATAATTTATTAAATAAATTTTTAACTAAAAAAAATTTTAATTCAAAAAACGATAGCATATTTTTAAATAAAACTGCTTATTTTTTACTAAATATGAAATCAAAAGTTTCAATTATTGCCAAATCCATATATTTTTGAATTGCCTAATCCCACTTTCACGATCTTTTTACCATTCGTTCCATTTATGCATTTCATACAAGTGATTTTTTCTGAATGATCTGTACATTTTTCTGTTTTTTTTTGTTCGTCCTCTTCATCGCTTTCTTTCTCTTTTTTTTCTTTTTTTCTCGAATAAGCCTGTGATGAACCATTGTCTTCAATATCTTTACTTTTTGCGTATCTATTTCGTAGAATCGATTCTAAATCTGAATTTGTCAACGTGCTATATGAATTTTTGTTAGTGTCCATCTTCCATGTAAATTTTAATAAATGTTTCACATCATGGCCTTTTTTAGTAAGCTCTTCAATTAATAATCTATCATTAGCACTAGAATCAGAATTGTTTGGCGAGTCTTTCTTTCCACCACCAGCTTGTTTTAGGTTATTTCTTTTTTCTATATTTCTTCCAGCAGCTTCTATATTTGATGCATCAAAGTCTCGCTGAGGCCTAAAATTTTCTTCACTCGGATTAACAAAATAATCAGGAACAATTTTTGAGGCTTGAAGTTCTTTGTCATGATAGTTGGTTAATTTGTAATTTTCAACTGTATGGGCAGATGGCTCGTAAACAATATCTTTAACTATTTTTGGTCCTACTACAAACTCAGGTTGACTTAATTCCTGATCAGTGCCTTGCGGACCTCCGAAAATATATTCTTCATTTGACTCTTTAACTACTTCTTTTAATAATCCTTCAGCGTTTGGTTCAGATAGTGGTAAATCTGTGTAGTACATTTTTCCTGAGTCGTTTGGCAAGTAGCCTCGCGATATTGCCTGCGTTTGACCATTTTCATTTGTATATAATTTTCCTTTATTACTATAGGCATAGCCTGCAGCAACTTCAGGATCATTGGTGAAATATTTTCCTGACCAAATTGTCTCTTCTGGTGGCTTAGTTGTTCTTTCGGATTCTTGCCCATTTGCTTCAGATCCCATGCCTCGAAATCCTACAAATTTCTTATCTATTTCATCACCTTCATAATCTTTTTCATTTCCTTCATAGTCTTTATCATTTCCTTTATAATCTTTTTCATTTCCTTCATAGTCTTTTTCATATCCTTCATCATCTATTTCATGTTTTTGATGTTTTTTAGCAACATCTTCACAATTTTCACAAGAATTACATGTTTCTATCTTTTTTGACTTGGTCACATCATCTAATGGTTTTTTTTCAGCATTCTTCTTTATTTTTACGTTGAAGTTTGGTCGATGTATGATTTTTTCAAATGTTCCATTAGAATCTAAATTATACTTTGTATTTGGATACTTTTCGATCATTCGATCGAAAAAACCTAGCCTTTCATTTTGACCATTTCTACTCCCCTCACCGCTACTTCCACTATTTTGACCACTTCCGTCATTTCCACTTTCACCCTTCTCATCCCTATTTCCACTACTTTGACTTCTTTGACTCCCACCAGCTGATAGAAAAGGTAATCCAAGATTTAATCCAAGTCCAATATCCAAAGTTGGTGTAAGACCAACATTAACATTTCCAAATGAAACTTCACCTGAAACATTAAGACTGGCTGAAGCACTAGGACCACCAACTGCACAATTAAAAGCACTAACGCCAGATCCAGTTGCGTTTAGATTGGCACCAGCAGAAGCTCCAGTCACACTAACGTTACCAGCTGATGCGTTTATTCCTTTCACATTAGCACCTACATGAGCCTCAGCGCCGGTTACACCAACATTACCGGCAGCTATATTCACAGCACTGGCATTTGCACTCGCACTAACAGATGCTGCTTGAGCACTCATATTACCAACATTTGAATTAACTAAATTAGCATTTGCATTGGCATTAGCCGAAAAGCCAACAGCACTTCCATTAACAACATTGGCATTTAGTAACCTTGCATTTGCTGAAGCATGTACTGAAGCACCCATTGCAGATAAGTTAGCTACATTTGCATTGATCAATTTTGGATTTACTGAAGCTGTCTTTGAAGCTAATTTAGTGTACAAATTGGCAAAGTTGGTTGTGATACTTTTTGGCTTGTTATTAGGGTTATTCGGTTTTTTTGGATCTGAATCGTCTGGACCACCAGGATTTCCAATTAGTTGAGACAATTCATTTGCAATCTTTTCTGCATGTGCTCTTTCACGCGCTTCAGTTGCATCATCATCATATAAAATTTCACTTTTCTTAATATAAATGTTTAAATTTCGATTTTTCATTTTTAAAATTTTTGAGACCAAAAAAATGCAAACAGTGCTTTTATTAAGCTTTTTGTTTGGTAAAATTACCAAATAATAAAGCACATTGTTTAATCATCGCTGGTGAAAAACCCGTGATTCAAACATTATGTTATCTTGTTAGTTTAATATGTAATCGTTAATTTTAATAATTTTATAAATTTATGCAACGTTTGAATTGAATTGTCTGCAAAATCTGTGCAAATTAATTGTGTTTTATATTTGATAGTTTTAAATAGGGTGCAATTTTGCAGACTTCCGCATTAGACGAAACAAAAGTTGCTTCACTTTGTTTCATTTAAAGAAAAAGATTTGACATTTAGAACAAAAGCTAAAAAATTTTTGATTTTTTGAAATAAAATTATAATATTCTTGTATTGGAAATTTTGTATGAATTTTAATAATACCTTTTAATTATTACTTCCTTTCTAGTAATTTAAGGAAAAAAACAATGGGTTTAATAACGGGTGTTCAATAAAGGTTGGCGCGAGTTTGTTTTCGATAAAATCTGGTATTGGTTCATCCAAAACTTTTGTAATTTTATTCATATATATATTAGACCTTCATGATTACAAAACACTTAGTATAATGTATCTGCTTTGTTTATACCGGAAATAAATGGCATAACCTTTACTCCCCCTAAATAATCTCAATGTCCTCCTAGTTAATGATATTATTTTAATAAGTTTTATATATCATCTGATAGATAATCAAGGATCAAACAAGGATCAAGATGATATTTAGATTTTTTTTTATTACATTCGGTTCAAAAGATATACTCAAAAAACCCTTAAATTTTAACCTTATTATACAAAGTAAAAAATTTGGTATATTTTTTATTTTGATAGCATAACTTTTGAACGGAAAAAGATATTTACACCAAATTTTAAACAATTTTATAAACTTGATTCAACTTTGTAAAAAAATAAAAATTTTTACAAATCACTATTTCATATATTCTTTTTTATGAAAAATATATGATTGTCTTTAAGTCAAATTTTATTTATAATTACTTAGTTCAAAGTATAAGTTTATGTGCTTAAATTAAATTGTGGTCACTGTGAGTGTGAGTAATATTTCTGAAAACTCTGAAAAGAAAGAAAGTAAAATTGCTCAGCTTCCTAGTTCGTCGAATGCGTTCGGCTGGAAATGGAGGTGATATCGAATATATGTCTGATCTCTAATAAACGCACAAAAAAGAAGATGCATCGGCTCAAAGAAGATCTGTTTTCCCATGTTTAAATCATCCTACAACTGTTGCTTAAAAATTCCACCCAAAATCGGAGTTAAAAAAGAAGCAAAGATCGAAGAGGAAGCGTTGAAAATACTAGCCAGTAGGGAAGTCTTGAGAAAATTTTATTTCACTAAAGCACCATCATGAAACAAAAATAGTTCAGAACTTGGCTAAGCGTGTAAAATTTCAGCACCTGACGAAACTAACTTGGAATCAGACACTGACAAAAATTCAGTCAAATTCTTAGATTTAGTAAGCTCAAAACCAGAAATAACATTATCTGGAGGTAAAATTCAAGAGCTTGAGGGATTTTAAGCAGGTGATGGGTTTGACCATATTCATTTTAATCAATTTTTAAACTCAGTTCAACAATTTATAGCCACATCGACTACTTAAAATGAAAAAAGCATCCATATAAATCAATTTCTTCAGAAGTTTTTAGACAAGCATTTAAAAATGCAAGTTTAAAGTCGCTGGTAATCGCAACTTGCGTCAACTTGCCAAGTTAACTCTTAATTGTTCCAAAAACAATTAAAACATGTCTTTGTTTTTATGAGTTATGACCATTAGTTTATACCGATCATTAATAAGATCGTGGACACTATTCTAGCTTTAACAATTTAGGTGTGATGTCACACGTGCCATCAACGAAGATGTGAGGATTTTCTTAGTTCTTTACGTTGGAGTCTGTAGTAAATAATTTAAATGAATTCTTAGTCTACCTCGAACACTTCCTGAAAAGAGGGATGCAGGATCTTTCAGGATTTTCGCCCTATATGACGACCTAATTGTCTGTGCCTCAAAATTTGCAATTTTGATAATTTTTTACTAAGAATTTACTGGGAAAAAATCAGGTATAGACGATTGGGGCGTGACCTAGTTTTTGAATTAAAAAAGGACCATATGATTAAAAAAACAGACACATTAGTTTTTCATATAATTTTTATTAATCAAAGAGAAAATTTTCAAAAAAATTGCTGAATAAATCTTTTAAATATAAAATTAAGTCATTTTTTTGTTAGAGTCCGATTATTTTGAATATCTGATGCTTTTGAAATTGATCGTTTTATTGTAGTTTCAGTATTAATTGTCGAATTATCACCCACTTCGTCACTGTCTTTTAAAATCGGATCTTAGATATTTTTCAATCTATAACCAGATTTTGGTATACTTGCCATTTCATAAATACCTACACCAATAAAATAAAATAATGCTGTTACATGACTACAGCACCCTAGAGTCCTTTTGCCCATTCTAAAGCTACAAACCCAAGAAACATCATTTAAACTTTTTGAGAGTGGCTTGAACATTACAAATACTTAATGTTTTACGCTGTTTGAATGAGACTGAATTTTAACAAAGATTATTTTCTTATCATTTTCCGTAATCAAATTTACACAAGCTAAAAATTGATACTCTTCATTAGATTCGAAATGCTCTGCCAAATATCCGTACGCTTGTTCAAGCTGATATCTTCCGAAAGTAATTTTCTTCCTAATTATCTCTACGTCCAATTTTGGAAATCCTTGTAATTGAAAATTCTCAATTTTTACGAATGAAGTCTGACTATTAGTAGACGTTAAATCCAAATATCTTTCTAGATTATTTTTTATTCTTAGCTTGCTTTTCATTTCTACAGATATCTGATTCTAATCTTCTTTATCTGATATTCTTTCTGAGAAAAAAACGTTTATTAGAGCCGCTGCTATTTTGTAGTCGTCACATATATGTGAAAGCATTGTATTTTGCGTTTCTTTCAAAGATTTGAATTGCTTTCTAAAAATGCCATTAATAACTTATATTACATATCTAGATTTCGTTATTAATCGTCTTTCATTAGCCTCACTCCAACTTAGTTGTTTTTGTCAATCTTTAAGAACTAAATAAAAACGAAATTATTTAAAAGTTTTTAAGAGAAATTTCTAGCGTCATTTTACATGTAGGTATTTTGCAATTTAAACCATATGCAGCTTTCAATCTAGCAATACACTCTTTAAATCCACGGTCGAAAATAGCAAGATCACCTCTCTTTAGAAGATTTTTCAAGTCTTTATCATTTTGGAGAACTTTTTCCATGATAAATGCATCATTGTCAGTAGTAGCGTTAACACCATAAACATTTATAATGCGACTTTTTGAAGAAGTAATCACAAAAGGTTTGACTAGAGGCTTTTTTAATGATCCTTAAAAGATTTCGTTGAACCATATTGTTTTTACTCTTTTGACAATAACAGTAGGTTCCATCAGCTATAATCGCAAACTGATCTTTTTTCAAATCAAAAAGAGACTTAACCATTTCTGTGTTTTGATTGATCCATTCCTGTCTTTGAAACCGGTTAGCTCCGAGCTATTTCTGAACAAAATCTTTCAACATTGCGCTACGAACTTGTGCGCACACGTTACTAACTGTTTGTCTATGTTCAATTTCAATTAAATTAGCTATCATGTTTTGCCTTTAGACCTGTTTTTAGCCAGAATAAATATACAACAATAGATTGAAGCTCTGAACGATTTTCAGAAGAAAGAAGTGATTTTATTTCATTTAAAAATAAAAAAAACTTCATTATTAGTAAATCCAGTTGTTTTAAAGCATTATTCGTCGGTCACAATTGAAAAATCTTTGAATTTTTTGAATATATTTGAGGTCTTTTTTTCACGAATTATGAATATTTGAAAAACAGATTCAATCTTTTCTGATGTAATTACAATAGAACTGTCAGTTATTGGTATTTTATCTCAACTCATCTTTAACGTAATTGCTTTCGGTTAAGTAAAACTGTTAGAGGCGAATCCGCGTTTAATCTTTGAAACTATTTTATCGGATTTTTCAATCAAAAATTCTTCGCTTTCTATTGATTGTGTTGATTCCTGATCTTCATTAGACTGGTTTTCATCATTTGTGATGTCATAATTTTGATCCATTTACTCTTCAGTGCCCATTTCTTCATGTTTCTCTAATACTAGATGAATTATTTGGTAACATAATATTATTTTCGATATTTGAATCTCATTGAATGTCAGATTTTCTTGATCATTTTGATATTGGATGCTTTTATTACGAACGCACTTATTATAATACAGAAAGTAGTGTTTAGTACAGATAATTTACCCGACAATTATTTTTTTTCCAAAAAAAATTTTGAATTTTGCAATTTTGAATTGTCCGAAAAATCTTCATATGTTAAAGTGAATTGGGTAGATCTTTATCGACCTAAATTGGACCACCTCAAAGATTGATTCAAATTTCGACATAGTTCCAAGGGGAGAGGTTAAGAACGATCACAAGCGTCATAAAAAAATGAAAGAAATAAATATTGAGAAGAAAAATTTAATACATGCACTAAAAATAATTTATTAAATTTTTTTGTCAAGCTTATTTTAAAATGACAATAAATTATCAAATAAAGATATACATTATACAAATATGTATTTCAGATATAAACAAGTATAACTCTGAGTATAGAAAATCAAGCAAAAAAGCAAATTAAGTTATTTATACAGATGCAGGTATGATTTATAAGCGAGTTTTTCAATTAAAAAAAAGATACATAAAGTGTTTTATTTTTTTAAAAAAACTCAATAAATAAAAATAATTAGTATTTCTGAATATAAAAGCTTTTCTTTGCAAATATGGATGATAACGTTCGTCAGCAAGCAGAAATACTCAAAGAGTTGATTTTTGAAAGTAAAAAAAATAATTTTCCAATGCACGAATCGAATCCGTCCGCTAAAATTGATTCAAGTGAAAGAATGTTCACCGCAGGATCAAGTGAAATTAATAGTGAAGACAAAGCTATTGATGCTCAAAAGTGTACACTTAATGTTCCAAGTAATCAATTTTTTTTATGCTGAAAATTAGATGACCAATCAAAATTTAGACAAGTCTCAATATCTGGGCCTTATTTTTCATATATTTATAACTGTAGCTTTATTCAAATGATTTAATAAATTGTTTTTTTCTAAGTGTATTTCTTTTTTATAATTTAATTTTTAAATTCTATATGCTCAACGGATCATACGAAAATCCGGCTGCCTTTTTCTCGGCAGATAAACTGAAATATTCGTTTTTCTTAATAGAAATTAAACAAATTTTAAAAGATATTAACGAACAAAGTTTAAATATTTTAAGAATATCAAGATTTCTAGTTGAAGTAATATAGACTTTGAAAGGACATTATAAGCATGGAAACCTCTTGGAGATGTTGTCTTAGTTTTTTGAAGTATATTTTTTGTCAAAAAATAAAATCTTACAGGAAATAAAATGGCAAAAGACATTTAAATTTAAGAAGCTTGCAAGGACACCGGGTCTTTTTCCAATTGACAAGGCTAAATGGCCTTTTAAAGGCAATAAACTAAATAAAAACTCAGCTATTCGTTTAAATCTTACAACTTTTAATGTTTCAGAACTTTTCGATTTTGCGTTTCTTTTTTTTTAAGGTACAAAAGCGCGTAAGCCTTTTTGAAAACAGGTTAAATAATATCTTAGTTAATTTTTTACTGTGATGCTTCGATTGGCTGTAAATTTTTACAATATTGAAGCAAAATACTTAAGAAGATTTAAGTGAAAATCTTAATTATGGTTATTTTCTTTTCGTCTTAATACTAAATTTAACTGATTAGCCGATTCTCTCACTTTAATTACTTAATTCCTTAATAACTTTGCAAATTAAAATTGGACTTTACATTTTGATAACGTCAGACTATCTAATTAATATGAAAGACGTTAAAATTCATAATCATTATCTTCACTTATCTGAGATTCTAAAGTATATAATAAACATTAATGTTGAATTTTAAAAATCAATCTCTATCAAATAATATCTCGAAATATTCGTCAAAATGTGTTTTTTAACATTCTGACAAGGAATTGTAATTGTCGAAGTGACGAAATTCATATTGCCCAAATTCTACAAACGGCACTTAACTTTCGATCCAAACTTTCGCTAGGCTTTAAATATTCGAATAACTTGATCCACAATTTCTGTATTGTTTTTTTTGAATTCTTAAATTGTGTCTAAACAAGATGAGAATAAAAAAAATTAGGATATGAAAAATAAAATCAACTTGATCGATTAATAAACATTAAGAATGTTTATCAGTGGAAATACAGTTTGATTGTTGTTTTTGAATCTCAAATCAAACTCCAAAAATTAAAAAAAATAATATCAATATGAATTTTTCAAAATTAAAAAATAAATAACTTTTCTTTTAGTTTCGAATCCATCAAGACAAGTATCCTAATCGAAGTAAGTTACAGAAATTACTTCAAATATTGATTTTAAGAGATCTTTTGACTCTTTATCTAACAGTGTCTTTATCCTTAAAACAAAACACTTACCATTCTCCGTTATAGAATTTAGAGGAAAATAACTATGAAAACCTTAAAATCCTATGAAAAAACTATCAAAAAGTATATTGAATGACTTTTATAAATCATTTAACTTTTTTCAATAATTACACATTTATCTTCCCATTAAATGAAAAACATTTTTTTTAAGTTTTCTTAATTTGTTTACTTAAAATCTTTTTTTAAGCTTTAATTAGAGATTTTCCAAACATTTATACCATAGTCTCTCATTGAATTGATCTAGAAGCATCAAAATATATACTGACAAGCAACTCACTTGTTTAACTAATTCTTTTTCAAGTTTTTTATATCATATTTTTTAATTAGTATTCAAATTCATTGATTTCATACTTATATTTTTTTTGATTTTATTAATTTTAATAATAAACAATTAAATTGACATATTTGATTCAGGTTCTTTGATATTCAAATTTTTGAAGCTGACTTCTTTTTTTGATTTTCATAAAGGGTAGCCTTCTCTTGAGGTACAGCTAAGTTTGGAAAACATAACTTCCAATATAGCTGAGATTCATTGACAATAAAATCATATTTCACAGCATTCGATGCATTAAGAGCAACATCTGCAAAACCATTAAAAGCAACTCTTGTATCTTTTGAAGGATATGAATTATTCGAGTCCTGGGACCAATTAGCGAAGTGTTATGAATATTGAGGATAAATACAAATTAGAGGTCCCTCTTACCATGAATTTTGGGTACTTGTCCTAAATTTTTTTATTGACTTTGTTCAAGCAAAAGTTTTTGATCGCATATTGATTAAATTTTTGGGCGATCACTCGATTTTTGACTTGACGGATTTTTGCTAGAAAGACGAAATCAAAACGTTTAACTGCAAGTCATGCCAAAGGTCAACAACTGAACGAAAAATTTAATCATAATTTGAAGCTAATAACTACCAATAGGCCGCTTGAAATAATCATATCAGACATTTTAGGACCACTAAAAACACCCGGAACAAATAAATAATATATTCTGTGTGTTTTAGACCACTTCACTATGTGGAAGGAGTCATTCGCATTGCAAAATTCTGAAGCCAAAACAGTCGCAAATGCTTATATACGTTTATTTGTAGGTACGGTATATCGGAAGCTTTACCAACAAATCGGAAAACAAATTATCTGTCCACTTTGATCGAAGTAATAAGTACGTCAAAAGATTAATGACGTCACCGTTTCATTCAGAAATCCACGATATTAATTAACGTTTAAACAGGACAGTAATACGAATGAAAAGATTTTATGTCAACGAAGATCATGATAACTGGGACGATCAGATAGAAGTTTTAAGTCCAGCCTATGATACCTCAGTTCGCAGTTCACTCAAAAACAGGCCTTATACCAAACGAATTGATAAACGGGAGAAAAGCCAAAACGCCAGTAGATTTAATCAATCTACACCGAAATTTGAGTTTGATTGCGTATTGCACAAGCTTCAAGATTGAGTGAACGTTGACAGATCTCGAGAAACAGTGAAAATAGAGTATCCAAACATGTTGGTCAATATGAGACCATAACAAGAAGGTCGACCAGCGTGTTAACAAGTGACAGACCCAGAGACTTAACTTCAGGACGTCGAGACAATGAAAGTCCTGTCAATGAAGGTCAACGTAGCGAAACTAGGGAGATGGATAACCAACCCAGGAACCAGCTCAAGCCGAGGGTCAAAATAAAGATTGACTCGATTGACCCCGATTCACGGATTGACTCGAAAACGGAGGGAGAATTGTGTAATAAACCAATTCCTCAGTCTTCAAGACGAGAGGCTACATAACATTCTGTTAAATTCCAAACGTGCACGTGGAGAGAGACAAAAAAACACCCTTTTCCTTTATAAAGACTTAAGTTAGTTATAAGCAACGTTCCCTATATTTTTTGTTTATTTCCCTAAAAAATCTTAATGGCCAATACCCTCATCCATTACACACGTTAAAACTTTTGAAAATATTTTTATTTTAAAAAATAAGTAGGGGTTAGTGTTTAAGTAGAGCCTTAAAATCATGTAAAAAATATTTGCTAAATAAAACAACTTTACTAATAATTGCATATCGAGATTTTTACATGTATTGTTGTCATTTTTGAATAAAATGAAAAATATTTTGATTGGATCAATAGAAATCATAATTTTAACAAAAATATATATTGACCGTTAGAAATGTAAGAATAAAAAAAAAGTTAATTAATCCTAGCAACAAACCCAAAGCCAAGTGCCGATTTGAGTTGCCGACAATTCTATCCTTTTCTCGTCTAATTAATTGCTAAAAATTTTAGGATTTTCCCTTTTGAAGTGTTCATTTTGAAAGACTCTGAATCGATTGTTTCAATAAATTAAAAAACCAAAAATGCACAAATATCTCGATATGGTTAATTAAAGGTATATGTTTGTTTTTCTATCATTTGATAATTCACCTAGAATTTACCATTTTTAAGAAAATTTACCTAAAAATGGTGCAATAATAAGAGTAAAAAAAACGGCAAAATGAAAATAATTTTACATTTTTACATTTTTACATTTTTGTGCAATATTTCAGAAATTATAGAACATTTTCAAAATTCAAATTACTTTATTCAAATTTTGTTAAAACATTTTAACAAATTTTTTTTAAATTTTTTTTTATTCCGCAAGACAAATTCCGCTGGAATTTAAAAATCTACTAAAAAGCGGAATTTCCGCTTTTTAGTAGGTAATTTTGCGGAATTTTTTAGAAAAATTTCAGCGGAATTTGGCCTGCGGAATTCCGTTTTCCACTTCTCTTAGGCGTTTGATAAGTCTCGCATAGGAAACTTTTAAGAAAATTAAGAGCATATGGTTTTGTAAATGAACCATATGAATGGATTAAATCCTGTCTTCTTGACAGGAAGCAAAGAGTAGTTCTTTGTGATGCTGAAC
This sequence comes from Brachionus plicatilis, assembly GCA_010279815.1. NCBI lineage: Eukaryota > Metazoa > Rotifera > Eurotatoria > Ploima > Brachionidae > Brachionus > Brachionus plicatilis. The sequence goes on from QEOQ01000359.1 coordinate 420,227, forward strand.
TGCAAAGTGTTGTCAACTCAAAGACAGTTAATGGCTTTAAAGAGGGTATCGACAGAGAAGTGATTGATATTGAAAAAAGAATGAAACGAAAGACTTCCACAGCTCATATATAGAGCTAAATGCTGGAAGGAGTTAGTATAGATTTCTATACTAACTGCTAAGATAATGAAGCAAGACTTTTCACAAGATATTTTCATCTTCCACTTAAAGAGCCATTTATCTAATTCGTCTGAGTATTTGTTTATCTTATTTTCTAGGTTTCCTTTTTTCTTAAAAATGTAGAATGTGACCAAGTCGTCAGCAAAAAGAAGAGAGTATTCACTATCAGTTTTATTTCTTTTAGGTATATCATTGATAAAAATACTAAAAAATAATGGACTAATTACTGAGCCTTGAGAACACCTGCTCTAATATGGTATTCATAACTTATATGACCATTTACATTTACTTCAAATGTTCTTGAGTCTAAGAATGAATTTACTCAGTGTATTGGGTAAGGAGGAAGGTTCGTTTTTATTAGTTAATAACAGAGTTGTTTAAAAGTCACAAAAAAAAGTCCAAGTCCAGACTTTTTTTTTTAAAATTTGTATTAATAATTAAACTTTATTAAATTATTTATTATAATCGACTAAATTAAACTTTTATTATTAACTTTTTATTATATAAGATAGTAATATTAATAAAAAATGTATTAATAAATTTAATTTTTTTTTTTCCGCAAGACAAATTCCGCTGGAATTTAAAAATCTACTAAAAAGCGGAATTTCCGCTTCTTGTTTTTATAGATTCATACGAAAATTTTTGGGCAAGAGGGCTTAATCCATAGACAACCGTGGTAATTTTGTCAAATTGCTTATTTTTCGTGTAAATTGGGTGAAATTTTCCAAAAAATGTCTGAAGCTCTATTTGCCCCTTTACCCCATATATTCAACCCAGTAAAGATCACCAGTTTTTTTTATTTTGGATGCTTAGATTTTTTTAAATTTGGATCTTTAACTTAATATAAGATAACAGTCTAATTAAGTTGGTTGAAATCAAGCATTTTTTTTGTAAAAAACATCCGAAATCAAATTTAAAATTTCAATAAATCTCACAAACTGTCCCAGGAGTCTTTTTAGCTTAAAATTTAACATAAAGATGACTGGCAAATATTAACCAAAATCAAGCTTTTTTTCTACAGGCCCTAAATTATTTAATTGCTCTAAAATTGAATAAGATATGATGTTAATAACTAAATTAAAACATCTTTCAAAAGTTTACATATTAAATAATTATCCAATATCTGTTTTAATTTTCCTACATATTTTCTTGTTTTTAATTTTATTTTAATTTTATTTAATATTTAACTTTATTTTTGAATTCAACATTTTTTTGTAATCTGATTGAGCTTAAACTTGGTACAGACAATGGCAAATAATAAATAAATTTAAATCTTCATACTTCGAGTTACAGTACCATATATTTAACTTGTCTTGGATATTCAAAATAGTAGAGAATATGTGGAATAGACATAAGCGTTATAAAGAAGACGTCTGGACTGTTATTTGGATGACTGATTTTTAGATGTCATTACTTGAAAGCTATTTAATAAGTTATTACAAAAGAAAATAACTTTTAAAATTTAGTTAATGATTTAAATTAACTTTCATTAGGCTGTAAAAATAGTTCACGTAACGAGTCGATGTTTATTGCTCTTAATTAATGTTAAAAAAGCTAAAAAATTTAATTTTGTTTAGATATCAGTTGATTATTTTGAATTTTTTTGTTTTGAAATAAATAATTTAAATAGAATCAAATTAATTTACTATTTCTAATAAAAAGAGAAGGAAATGTAGAAAATAAAAATTAGCTTAACAGTCAAAATTTAATCAAATTTTTTGTGAATTATATTTTGAACTAAATTGAATAATTAAAATGTTATAAATTTTATACCACCGTACTTCGCTTGATGTAGCTACGCCACTAGGTAAATAAATCTCAAGATGAACATGTACAAAAAAAAATTATTAATATTTTTATATCACAGAATTGCAGAGTTCACATTCTGTGATAACTAAGAAACTTGGTAATTCTTACTGAGCATTAATGTTATTAAGTATTTGGTAAAAAAAATTGACTTGCCAAATTATTAAATATAATTATTAAGTATCAGTAAAGTCAATTGAAGAATTCACTTTTTATATTTAAAAAAAAGAAAAAATAATCAAAAATAGGCATTGAATGAAAAATTCATTTTCTGCTTTCTAAAATAAAATTGTGCAAATATTATGCAATTATAACTGCATCGGAATATAAAAAACGGTCTTCTAGAATTTCAAAAGAATTTTAGACAGCTCAAAAAAGGAAATATTAAAAGTATCTTATTTAAAACAAATTTAAAATTAAAATAACTAATATTTCAAAATAAATAAGCTATCACTTATCAGTATGGATAACTTTTGTCAACTAGCAAAAATACCCGAAGGGATACTCTTCGAAAGTAGACAAAATAATTGTTCAATACAGGAATCAAATTCAGCAGCTCAACTTGATTCAGAAAGTGAAAGAATGATGACCATATGTAGATCAAGTGAAATTAATAATGATGACATAGCTATTGATGATCAAAAGTGTACACTGAATGTTCCAAGTAAACAATTTTTTGTTGTTGAAAATTCGGAGATCAATTAAATTTAGACTAGTTGTAAAATTTGGCACTCGTTTTTTATTTTTTTTTTTAAATTGTAACTTTTTTCCAATAAATTTAAAATTTTTTTACTATCTAAGATTTTAGATTCTTTTTTTTATTTGATTTAAATTTTTTTTCGCTTAAAGGTCTCAATAATGTTAATGTCACTAAAAAGCTTGTTTTACGAAAAATTGAATAAAATAAAAAAATTAAATACGATTTATTTCTCACTTAAATTTGAAATTAAATGTTCATATCGCGTTAGTATCTAATTTTTAGTTTGATGCCCAGCAAAAAAAAACAAAAGAATAGGGGATAGTTTTGCTGAAAAGCTAGAGCTTAGGATACCATAAAATCTCTTGATAAAATTGATAAAATAAAAATAATTAAACGTAATGTCAGTATGAAAGAAATGGGTCAAATATTATCGACAAAAAACAATTACTAAAAAGCAATTTACCCAAACAATATTGTTAAAATTTAAAAAAGGAGTGCACAACAAAGAACGATGCTTTGGGTCATTGTCCTGGTGTAGTTTAAAATCTAAATCGTAGTTTGAAGCCCCAAATGGGAATAAATAATCAGATAATATCTCCCGGTAAAGTATTGCATCCATGTTGCTCTTAAAAATCTTAAAAAATTCTTAAGTAAAAGCTTTTCTTTTTATCAGTTTCTTACAGCAAAATTTGTTGCTCCTTTAAATGAAATCCCAGCCCATTGAATTATATTGGGATTTGTATAATTGGATATTTTTTTTTCCTTTTTGATTATTGTTTATAATTAACTTTTTTAAAATTTGTACAAAATTTACTTGTTTTTTTCTAAAAATTACCGCTATTAAATAAAATTTCACCTAAAATTACGAGAAAAAAAGCAATTTATTTTTTTTCGAATTCAGGCCCAAAAAATTAAAAAAAAGTCAAAAAATGTCAAAATTCTCAAAAAAATTAGTATTCTTTGAAATTTTTACTTTTTACAAAAATTTACGTTATTTCCGGTAATTTTACGTGAAATTACGTAAAATCCGGTAAATTTACTTTTTTTTGCTTTGCTAATTTTACGTAATTTCACGTAAAATTGCGTAAAAACAGTTTATCGTAGCAGTACTGTATATCTACGAATGCTTGAATTAAAGCCTTCTCCCATTTATACATGAGTATCATCAGGATCTTGACCAAATTTTTTGGTCTGACTTAGCATCTGCTCACTATTCTATTCTAAGCATAACATGGATGAACGAAAATGATAATTATGTCACAAAGGATATCAACCCGCCAAATGTCCCTCAAGGGTGTTATATCGAAAATTTTTGGGTTGTTTAAGTGAAAAAGAAAACGAGGGAGGTTGGCAGGCCTCAACTGAGCAACAGCTGATTAATCGTATTAAATTGAATTTGAAGGAATTCAACTTAAATTTTGTGAAATCCCTTATGGCGAAGGTCAAAGCTCAGAAAAATCGGCCACGTTAGAGTTTTTTCATTATTTAAAAATCATAATTCTATTAAAAAATAAATTCTTTACAACATAAAAACAGAACTTAATATCATTTTTATTAAGACCGGGGCTGCGCCCCAGACCCCATTCAATACCCAGTTTGTTTAAACAAAATTAACCCTTAAATTAACCATAGTTTGACTAAGCGAAAGACGACGCTAGGCGTCTTGAGCTTAGTCGAATAATCGAATAATCAAATAGTCCTAGAGTTAAAAAATTAATTGAAATTAATAATTTTTGAATTGTTGAATAATTGTATTTAATAAAATATTGTCCATACCTCATTTTATGATCGAAAATATTTTTTGTTAGCAGCTAATTATATTCTTTCGTACCTAATTTTAACTATGAAAAAAGATAAATTATTTCAGAAAAAAGATATTTATTTTTATAAGCATATATTTGTTTGTGGTAGCAGCTAATTAAATCACATTTAAAAATAAAATAACCAAAATCAAAGATACAATGCCGATTTGAAAGGTGAATTTTTGATAATTATACGTAAAAATTAGTTAAAATGAAAAGAGCAAAAAAGAGCTAAATTTTTTGAATTTTTTATTATTTTCTAATAAATTTTTAAAAAAGTTGTTCCTATTAATTTGTTTATATTTCACCAAAAGTAAATCTTTTAAAACGTAAATTTACGTAAAAATTAGTAAATAATAGTAAAAAAAGCAACTTTTCGTAAAATATAAATAAATAATTAGGAACTACTTTATTCAAAATTTATTAGAAAATAATAAAAAATTCAAAAAATTGAGCTTTTTTTTGCTCTTTTCATTTTTACTAATTTTTACGTAAATTTACATACAATTACCAGAAATCCACTTCTCAAGCTACTTGATCAGTTATACTTAGAGGAATAGGTATTGAATTTTCAACAGCTTCTTCATTTTTATTTGATGTTTATGAAATCATTGGCGGCAAACTACACCCCTGAATGTCATAACATTCTTAATTTCAAACATCTTCCTGTAATTAAATTAAATGTTATCTATTAATTGACAACATTTATCTACTGAAGAAAACATTTATCTGTTAATCAATTTATTTTGCTTCTGAGAAAAATAATTATCTACAATATTTTAATCGGCGTGTGCTAATTCATTAACTAAAATTACTGATTTTTTACCAATTTTACTAGATGAATATAAAGATGACTTACATTTCATAAAATTACTTAGTTGATTTAAAAATGTGAATTTATTTTAAAAATCAAGTTTGATGCTAGTTTTTTCAATATTTAATTAAATTTAAAAAAAAATAATTTTCTACTAAACTTTTTTAAAAATTTTTATTTATCCTTTGCCTCTATATGAACCAAATTATAACAAACAAAGAATTATTGAGATCTTAAGTAGAAATCAAATTACATAACTCACATTTTTCATCAAAATTCATACCATAATATTCTTAACTATCTAAATATTGTTCTAATTCAAAATAAAATATCTAATTGTACAAAACATCCTTCTCTGGATTAAAAAGATGCTCAAAATCGAGTTGTTCGTCCATCTGCTGATTTTTAGTTTTTTTAAAGAATAATTATGTTTAATTTAGAATTTTAATTCGATTTAGAAAAATTAATAAGAATAATATCAGTTATGCAAATTCAGAAAAAAAAATTTTTTTTTAGTAATTTTAGTTAAAGTTTCAGTAATTTTAGTTAAAAAATAATAAATCGCCATTTTAATCTACTAAAAATTAGATACTTTAAAATATAATTAGCTGCTACCAAAATACTAAACCTTTTATGATCTGCTATTTAAAAACATATATTTGCTACTTGAAGAAATAAGTTTACTACTAGCGAAAATATAAGCCAAGAAAATGTCGAAAACTTGATAAAAATTGATAAAAATTAAAAAATGTCGGATTAAAGAATACTATACAAGACTGATTTATTAATGTTACTTTTTTAACAGCCAAAAATTCATTCAATGTAAAAATTAAATTTTCAAAATTTGTACAAAACAATTGATCATTATTTTTTAAGTTTATTTTTAGCATACCTCTCTTGTATTTTTTCTTTAATTTAAAATAAAAACTTTTTTAAGGTGATTATTCCATGTTTTTATTCCTATTATGTGTGATTTTTTCTTAATTGATAACTGAAAGCCCATTATTTTTATGCCATATTATTATTTTATTTATTTTAAAGCTGGTCGAGCATAGCTCCTTCAACGATTTAAAGAAAATAAAAAAAAAGAACAAGATATTTTGCGAAGAACGAGTACAGAATATAACGGACTTTTAAAAAAAAATTCTTGACGTAAAATTAAAATAAAAATAACATTTCATTTTATTTTTAAAGAACGCAATATTTTTTATTTATGCATATTGTTAGGAAATCCTAAAAATCCTTTAATTGCTTCTTAGCTTTTCAAAACTAAATTTTTTATAAATAAAATTTTTTTAAAAAAAGTTAACGTCTCGTTACTGGCAATATAAAGCCCTGCTTCTTAATAAACTAAAATAGACGCATGATATCGCTTAATCTTAATGTTTGAAACCCAAATGTGTGAAAAACGGTAAAAACTTCATACATATATTTTCCGATAACTAACTTTAATATTTAAATGAAGTTCTCTTAGAATTGTCTTAATCTATATTCATAGAATAAAATAAATGTAAAAAGCATCATAAAAAATAACAAAAAAACATTTATAAGAAAGAAAATATTCAAACTGAACGAATCTTAATATTTTAAATTTAAAAAAAATCAAGTATTTAAAATAAATATGATTATATAGTAAATATTTTTATTATCAGTAAAGCAAAACATATGATTGTTGTTAATTTTATTAAAAGAATTTTATCAAATTAAATAATCTAGAATAATAAAAAGAAACTGAGTTTAAAAATGAGAAAAAAAAAATTAAAATTTAGAGCTACTTTTTTAAATTAAATATATTTTGAAAGCAACATTTTTCATTTTTGTGTGTTTTTTCCAAAAAAATAATAATCTAGAACCAATCAGATCCACAGGATTGAATTTTTTGTAACCAAGTCAACTAAGAATAACATTTTTTTTAATTTTTTTTAATGATTTTTTTCAAATAAAATAAAACAATGTAAACTCAATTTTTCGTTTATTAATTTTTGTCAAAAAAATAAAAATCTAATGACCCTGGATTTTAATTTTTGAGCCTCAATTTACTTGGAAACATGTTAATGAGCTCTTTTTTAATATAATTATAAAGTATTGTGGCGGTGTACATTTTCTTTATTTTTAAAGCAATTTTAAAGCATTTTAAATTGACGCTTGGTAAAGTCAATACAACAATTCATCATTGTTAATTAATGTTTGTTTGTTTAAAGTTTATTTCTTTTTAATCATAAGTTTATTTCTTTAGTTTATTATAGTTTGTTTCCTTTTAAAAAGAAAGACTACGAGCAGAGCTCCTTCAGACAGTTATATGATTTTAATGTCATTTTCGGGGCTAATATAATAAAAAAAATAATTGATTGAATAAATAATACATTTTATTGATATTTTATTGATAAATTAAATGATTATAGTGATTAATTATACTTTATTGAATTAATTTAATTGATTGTAATTAAGCTGATATTTTTTAAATATTCCAAGCATTCATCTTTTTGATAACCAGAAACAATATGGAAAATACGTTTGTCGTACTTGACTTGGTTCTCATCGCGAGCAAATTCTTTTCCACTTTTAATTAAAGTGATTAAATTCTATGTATTTGATTGCTCTTTTTGGAGTTTCTCAACTAACGAATTAATAGTTAAAGGTTTCAAAGAAGAGTGAAGACAGGACTTTAAAATTTTTATAGTTAACTTAATATCTGATTCCGGTACATAAGCTTAAGACTTTAAGACAAAAAAATCAGCTTTAAATTTACGATCATAAAATTTGTCAAGTAGACCAAGTTTTACTAATCTTTTCCATAAGTTTTGTGCTAAATGAAAAATACAACCATAAATGTGAGTTTGATTATTAAAAACTATATTTGTGGCATTAAATACGGCTTTTTCAAATTAACATTTATTGACTAAGGGTCCCTACTAAGAAATCCTTTTAAAATCCTGAAAAATTTTACATAAGTTGTCTGAATCTTGTCCGATAACAGTGCAAAAACTAAAAGTAAATCTTTATTATTTACATTTGTGTGAATGCTATATAGTTGTGTAAAAAGAACTGGTGTTATATCGAACGTACCGTCACAATACCACTCACGATCCTTGTCTAACATTTTTAAATTTTGCTCTGTCGTAAAAATTAAAATTCGATTATTATAGTTTTCGCCACTATCGAAATAAAAAAACAACTGATCTCTGTAAGTGGCACGTAAGTTTTCAGAAATCACAATAGTATTAAGTGATTTAGGGTTAGCGCCATAGCCAACATGGTTCTTCTGTGCCCTACACACAATTTGTCGAATGTTGGTATAAGAAGTGTTTTGTACAACAACATCTTCATCGTCACATTTTTGAACGTCTATCATAATGGCCCTTGGATTATCTTTTGATGTTATTGCTTTGGTTCGAATTTGTTCATCGTTAATCAGTTTTTGCTTTCTTGCAGTGTTTGGTCGATGCGTTTGTTTGACCTTTATCAAAACTGGAACATCTAACATATTTGTGTGCGCACGTCCACTGCAAGAGCGAGTATTTTTACACTTCCAATGATATGTTCAATTTTTAGTTACTCTTTCTTTCGTATAATAATATCCCATGCTACACAATTTAAACCCACCTCTTGTAGTTTTTGTTAAATGAAAATCTTTAGTCGTTGAACTAAGTTTATTTATCTCTTCAGTTAACAAATATAAGAACTGATCGTCGTCCTCTTCTTCGTCAGAACTTGAAATTCCTATACTGTCATCTAAATCGTCACTATCTCCAATTTGAGCATCATCTGAATCGACATTATCCTCATTGATATTTGTAATTTCTAAACATGACACTAATTCGTCTAGTACTTTTGGATCACTTTGTTCAGTAGCTACTTCAAGAGTAGTAGCGTTACCAGAAACTGAAACTTTACGTCTCGATCTTAAATTTTTACCAAAGGCGAAAAATTTGAAAATTGCTATACAAAATTTTTATTCATTCTTTTGTATAATTTAAGTCATGTATTTGATTTATTTGTTTTAATTTATAATTAATTGCTATGAAAATAATTGCTATGAAAATATTTGCTATGAAAAATGAGTGCGATGAAAAATAAGTGCGATGAAAAATAAGTGCGATGAAAAATAAGTGCGATGAAAATAGATGCTATGAAATTTTCGACAAATGCTATGAAAAAAAAGATGCTATGAAACATTACACCGCTGTCATTTTCTAAACATAGTGAGACTAAATAAACATATAAAGAAAAATAAAATACAAGTAAATTAAACTCTAAAATTGATACCAAAATCAAATTATAGAGAAAAAAACAATTTTAATATTAGAAAAAATTTTAAATAACTTAGAAGAAACCGAATAAGAAGAGAAGGTAAAACTAGAGGTAATTCTTCGATTGTATTCATCTACCAATTCGACAATTAGTGGTAGTGAATAGTTAAGATTTTTATAAATATATTATTCGTTTAAATCAGAGAGATGATTAGTTATAGATTCAAACCTTGATCTCTAAATAAAAAATTTAGCTATTCTAAAAAGTTTTTTCTTATTTTAAAATCAAGCAAATTTGACACATTTATTACCTGTACGATTTAGCTATTTGGAATAAGCTTTTTTAATACATGCTATTTTAATCCACTCCCAATACAACAGTCTTGAAGAGCTTCAGATTCTTATAACTAAATTAATCAATTATTCAATTAAATTATAAGTTTTATTATCTAACTTGAATAAAAATATATATCTATTAAATTTGCTTTTTTAAATAGGTGATTCGATAGCGTTATCAAGACTTGATTTCAAAACAAAATATAAATACAATTATTTGAAGTTACTAGGCCAGATATTTAACTTGGTCCATCAATTAATGGACTGAAAAAAATAGAATTTTCAAAAAAGCTACTTTTGATGACAATTAAATTAATTGACTGATAAAATAATAATTCGAGTGACAAAAATATTTTTCAATTTACTAATTAATTATTTTTAAACAAATTAATTTTTATGAGGTTACAACTAAAATCAAAATTAAGATGACATATCTAATAAGAATAGTTGACAAAGATTAGCGAAATACCAAGCGAGTGATTAGCAATGCGGATAAGACAAAGCATTTAATCGAAGATGCTGCATACAAACTTTAATATACTGGTAGACGAAATGAAAGAACGCTGCAATAAAAGGCGAAATATTATTAAGATTGCCAAGCAAAAAATGGGGTATTAATCAAAACACACAAGGAAATTTATATAAAACTTTAGTCGGATCAATTTTAAACTATTCTTTTCCTTGCTTAAATTCATTTTCAGAAAATGATATCAAAAAACTACAAGCAATTCAGAATACAGCATTCAGATCTATTCTTGAGTTAAAATATGATACTCCCTTCAACATCGTGCATCATGAGGCTTTTAAAAAACTAAACTTAATAACAGTCTCGAATCGGCTTTTTGAATTGAGTGAGAGATATGTTGGGACAGGACTGAGTCATTCTATTCCATTAGTTGTAAGACTGGTGAAGGAATACAAAGAAGGTTTCGAATCAAGATATATTGAATATCCAACTCCATTGTGTAATTGCTACCTTACTATTTCTTCTTTTTTTCCTGAAACTTGAACTATATAAACATTTGCCACATGTAACAATCTATTCCAATTTATGTTTTTTCAACCTTCATTTTTTTAGCTTATTTACTTTATTTTGATTCTTTTTTTTATCTCATTTTATTAACTTTAATTTTATTTTTATCTTATTTTATTTTTTAACTTATACTGAAGGAGCTTTAGTACGGACAGAAAACAAATTAATAAAAATAAAAAATAACAAACTAATTTGGCAAGGTTTTCCAGTCTTTATGATTGTTACTACTGATCGCCAAAATCATTTTCATCCGTTTGGTATTTGTATTTCAACCAACAAACAGGAGAAGACATCAAATTCTTTTTCGAATCACTCAAAAAAGTTATTTTCGATGTGATGCAACTTCAGTATTCGCCAAAGATCGTTATCGCAGATGGTGCCGATGCAATCAAGAATCATTCGCTGACATTTTTGAGTTGAGAGTAATGTCCTTCGCTCATGTTATACGTAAAGTAGACTCGCAATTGAATTGTTTCACTACCTGCGTCCAGAAAGCCATTAAGAAGTCAATTAGACAGGATATCATGTTGCTTCAATTTTGCGAATCTTAACAGATTTTTGATGTTGTATTAAAGCTTTTCATTGATAAGTGTCGCCAGTATAAATCCGAGCTTAAAGATAATATCCTTGACTATTTTAGCCGGGAGTGGACTACGAGGTTTTATTAATTTCCTATTAATTTCATCTTTTATTTAATAATTTTTCTAAAGATTAAAAGGCTGGTTTGAAGGCTATTCTCGTGGTGTGACATCCACCAGTAATGCTTAAGAATCCTGGAATCTTATCATCAAGCTAGAGTCAACTATGAGACAACTTCACAATTTAAGTTCATTCTTACAATCTTAGAGAATGTCGCTATTTGGCGTTGGTCAAGATAAAGATATCATCCGATGATTGAAAACAAAGTAAATGTAATACTAGAGAATTTGTTAAAAACTACATCTGCATTCATGTTCTTGCCTTGCATACCGTTGCAATCTTTGCATCTTCCCAGAAGAAACTAATGTTTTAACTGTTTTCGACAAGTTAATTTCGACAAATAAAAACTCGACTTGTCTAAATTCGACATTACTATTTTATACTCGACAAGAATAACCTAAACATTGAGTTTTTCGACCTATAGTAATTCGACAGAAAAAAACTTTGTACTTATGGATTAGAGAAAAACTTGTAACTTTTCATAAATGTTCTTTTCATAATCGTTTGTTCTTTTTGAAATTATTTAAACTTCAACACTTTTAAAAAGTTTATCTATCAATGGCGAAAGGAGTTTAATTACTCAAATTATCTAAAAAATTTATTAAATAACAATTAAAAAAAAATCAAGCTATTTCGGATTTTTCTTTTGATAAAACTTTATCTTTTCTTAAAAATTTATCTCACTAGATAGAATTTAATTGATTAATGAATTAATTTTTATTCTCTTATCTACATTTTTGTATTTTTTCTAATATTTTTTAATTAAGAATTTTTGAATTTTTTGTCTTATTCAAACATGTCGAAATTTAGAATACTTGTCCAAATCATAGATGTCTTTATAATTGTTGTCCAAAATTTACCTGTCGAGTTAATTATGTCAAATTTATTTTTGTCGAAAACAGGCATACTCGAAGCTAAAACTATTTCAATTGGTCAGAAACGCAAAAGAGGAAGACCAAAAAAGCAAAAACAACTTTGTTTTACCAAAATGATTGGGACAAAATGATAATGAATCCATCTCGAGCAAGCACCTATCGAACAAGAGCATCCTAACGAATCAATAGCCGTTGAGAAAGCATATGTTGCTGAAGCAATAGTCGTTGATGTGGATTTACCAAGAAAACGAGAAAGGCCAAAGAAATCGACAAGTCAGGTGAAAAACCAAAAAAAAATTCATGGATAAAACAATATTTAAAAAAATAACCTATTTTATAAAAAATTGAATTGAAAATTATATTGTTAAAAAATAAATGTTTTCATAGAATGAATTTTTTTTTTTTAATAAAAGAAAATTTATTAAGTTTTTAAAATTTTGATCTTATCTCAAAGAATGAAACGAATGTTTCCGGTCTTAGTCTTTTTAATATGTTTTAAAGAGACAAAAAATATGTAAAAAAAAGTGTCTTTGAAAATTTTTGTGTTGGAGATATTTTACTCCAGAGACTCTTAAAGACAAACACCCTTTATTCTGTTTAATTTAGTTTATTTTGATAAAACTTTAAAATTTACCAAAAAATTAATTTAATTTTCGGATTCCTCAATCGAGTTCGAGAAAACGAGAAAACTTTTTCCAGGGAAAAAAAGTATGCATATCACTTTTATAGAACTAAAAGAAAAGATTTCCACTATTAATTATTATTAAGCTGCAAAAATATAGTGCAAGTACCAGTCGCAAGAAAAACCGACCTCATCAATAGAAAAATGTTCAATGTCAATTTAAAAAATTTTAAAAAATCTAAAAATATTTACTTTTTAATTTTGTTTAGATATTAGTTAAATTCTTATGAATTTTATTGTTATGAAAAAAATTATTTAGATAAAAATATATTAATTTAATATTTCTAATAAAAAGAGAAGAAAATACAGAAAATTAAAAAAGATTAATCGTCAAAATTTTATCAAATTTTTTGTGAATTTTATTCTGAGCTAAATTGCACAAATAAAATGTAATAAATTTTATTCAAAAAATTTCAAAACTTTTGAATAAAAATGCCTTTTCAATTTTTGTATTATTTCTTTTCGTGTCAAATCTTTTCAAGTATTTAAAGCCTTTTAAAAATTAAAAATTAAAATTAGATTGAAATGAAAGATGAAGTAATTTCTAAAACAACATTAAAAAAAACCGAAAATCAACCAAAACAAATTTCTTTAGTGATAATTCGTCTCGAACTTGACGACATAAATAACCAGGACAGCCAACCCAGTGATACCACTTATGATCTTACACCAATTGAACAAATTAAAGAAACATACAACTACAACTCTGACTTTAAAGCATCAAAAACCATTGATTTGGCAAAAGAATCCATAAACCAATTCATAGGACGACGCGAGTCGCGCTACATGATCATTGAGACTTTTAATTTTGAAAAAATGTTCAAACAAAACACATTTGATAATCCAGATGTAGAAACAAATTCTATGACAATGCAAACAGCCTTGGAAACTGCCTACAGCGATTGGAATAGAGAAAAAAAGCACTCTATTTTAGTTCCGGAAAACACTGATGAAGAACATGATAAAATAAAACCTGTGGTCATACAAGAAGACTCTAACAAAAATGACAATCGAACTTCTGAATTATCTTTTTATTATGGCAATCCTACAGTTGATATTGTCAAGGGCTTCATTCACATTTACCGAGACAAGTTAATAGAAAAAAATTTAATTTATTTTTATTCTAATTTTATTCAAAAGGGACCTGACACCGATCGAAGTGTCCGAGTCATCTAAAATAGCACCCTCTTCAACAGTTACCACCTCTTCAACTGTGCACCAAAGCGAACTTTTGTGTATGATTGCGATACCAGCTAAAATCAATTGTAATGAGTTGCTTGACTTTTTGAAGCCTTTTAGGTATTTTTTATCAGGATTTTTTAGAACTATTTTATTATTTATATTTCTTATAAAGCGATACTATAGTGTACATGCGGATCGTACGCGATACATTTCCTAACCAGTACATGACTTTGATCAAATTCAAAACTCAAAAAGATGCTGATGAGTTTTTTATTCATAACAACAATAAGCCTTTCAATTCCATTGAGGAAACTGTCTGTCATCTGGTATATGTTGCCAAAATTGAAGCATTAACTTCATCTAAAGTAATTGATTTTTACCAAAGATTAATGTAACATTAATGTTTTTTAATTTAGGGAGCTTCTTTGCCAATACCAGGTTATATTGAACTTCCCAATTGTTCGATTTGTTTGGAGAAAATGGTAAGCTAATAACTTCTTTTCGCACTTTATTTCAAACAATCTTTAAAAGGTACTTTTCTTTATCTTTAATTAAACTTTACATGTATAAATTTACTTATACCTATATAATATAAATTAAATTTTGTAAAGACTTTATTAAGATAAAAATATTTTTTGAGTCCGAAAAAAAAACTTAAATATCTTGTCTGAAAAAAGATTTGGATTATTCGAATTTTACAAATTAGTTTTAGTCTATTTTTTATTTGTTTTAGTCAATTTATTTTTTAGGCAATCAATAGTTATAAGCGGGCAAATTGAAGTTCATGATCAAATGTAAATTTCAAATCAAAATTTTTAGTTTTTGATTCAAATAAAAAGGTATTTTTTATCAATTTTTTAATAATAAATGACTATACTTTATTAAACATTATTTGTTTAATCTATAATTAGATCGAAAATTATAAGAATCTTTATCTGAAGTAAATAAAATTCTTAATCAATATTTTCAAATTTTGCAATACAAAATTTAACTTTGTTTCGCCGTAATATATTTTAATTAATATAAAAATATCATTTAAAGTCATAAATTGGATATCTTAATATCGATTTTGAATTTTTCTTTAAAGTTTTCAAATAAAGATTTTAGATGAATCAATTAAAGGTCAATTAGAAAAAAAAGATTTGTTTTTTTATTAAATTAAAATAATAAACATCTTATTTTTAATTTAAAAAAAATTTAAAAAATATAATTTCATCGTTTTTATTACGATTTGAATCAATTAAATTTTGATCATTTGATTATGATCATGAACTTCAAGTTGCCTTATAAGCGTTGAAAAAGGCTTCAAACCCAGTTTTGAAACAAAACTTTCATTCTTTTTGGTCTTTATCTTTATCTGAATTTTTATCTAGCTCTAGAAAAATTGTTGAAGTGTCTTGAGTTGGAGTTAAGATGTTCATTTCAATTCGATCGTTTCAATTCAGAAAAATTTGAATAGCTTTTTTACTAAAAGGAACAATTTAGTCCTGTAAAATGCTTAATGTTTAAGGAACTTTGCTTGATCCAAAAATATATGTCTGCAAAAAATCCGCATTGTGGTTGCACAGTTGATTAGAATACCTTTTAATTGCGTAAATGCAGAAAATTCCTGAATATTTTGTAGACCTATTTTACTGCATTAAGCAAATTTACTTATAATTGAGCATTTTATAGAACTAAATTATCTCTTTTAGGAAAAAAAGTAATTCAAGTTTTTCAGAATTGAAAAGATCAAATTGAAAGGAACTTCACAACTTCTCTTGAGTGTCCATTTTATCAACAATACTATCGGATTCACTTTCCAAATCAAGCATTTTAGAAAAAATTCTATTATAGTTCTATAAATAATTCTTCTGTTAAAATAGTTTTTTATTTAAAAACTGTTTTTTTAAGTCAAAAAAAGGTGTTTGTTCATAAAAAAAAAATTACATGCATGCGGTGTTTGTATAAAGTAAATTGACTTTAGTGATAGAGACGCTTTAAAGCAAAATTTTATTGAAAATTAATTTAATAATTAAACTTTTTTGGAAGCTACTAATTTCCGATATTACCAGTAGAAAAAAATTGATTTCACTTTATTATTTGTTGATATTCTTAAAATTTGTCATAAAACAAAATGAGACTGATACTTTATATTGAAAATTATTCATCGGAATCAACTTTCGAACATTAATAAAGAAAGCTTACATTAAAATCATTAATTAAAAAAATTTCAAATATAAAATTATTAATCTTGTCAAAAATTCATAACATTCTCTCAAAAAAAAATCTAGACTAATTGTGTTATATATTTAAAATAATTTAATAATGGCTTGTTAAAATTTTTTCACATTAAACAGATAAAAGCCGGAAGAATATTTACTAATATTTAATTACCGTAAACTCTTGACTACTAATCTTGGAATAATGTCAAATTTTGGGTTTATTCTATATGGAACTAATACAATCGAAGCCATGTAAAAAAATTTTTATTTTTTTTAGAATAAACATTGACTCCTATCTTTAAACTAAGAGTAAGCGCAAAAGTTTATTTTTATTCTTTCGAATTTCTTCTGGAATAAGCTTGAAAAATTGTGGAGCTAAATTCAAAATTAAAAAAAATTAAAAATTAACCTTTATTCAAATTTTTTTCTTTATTCTAAGAGTGAAAGTTAAAAGTTAATTCGATTTAATAGCTTAAAAACTTAAAAAAAACATTTATTGATTATTTGCCTTTTAATTTTACCATTTTTTCCCGAGGGATCCTTTTTTTACCAAGTTTCTTTGGTGTTAACTGATTTTGCTGTACATTAGTAGCGATATTGGAACAAATTGAATTTTGTAATTTGGCTTGGTTGGTCTGAAGGTTCTATTCCCTAAGAGGGTTTAGATTAGTTGGCTATTGTCCGCAATATTACTCAAAATAGAAATAGATCCAACAACATATGTTAAAACATTGTATACTCAAACCGGAAATACAAATTGACAACAGCCAACAATTTAAAAATTAAAAATAGTTTAAAAATTTGTATCAAATGAATAAGAAAAGTGCATTTTATTTAGAAAATATTTAGAAATTACATCTAAATCTTCAAATATTTTTTTACGCTTAACTTTAGAAATAAATTACGCTTTGTCTATATTAAGGAAAAAATTCAAAAATAAAAATTATAAAAAAATATTTTTTTGGAATATTTCAAAATTTTTCAAATTTCTTTACAATTCGAGTTTTCAATTTCAGTAATTTTACTGCACTTTTTTTTTGTCTCATTCTAATAGCTTAATTTGATTGAAATGAATTTATTTTAATAAAAAAAAATTCTATTTACATCAGAAACTTTTATGTAAATTAAAAAAAATCCATTTAAAGGATGAACCATTAAATGGAATAATAACCATTTTGTGTAATCACTCATTTCATGCCAATTGTCTGTCAAAATGGGGCGATACATGCTGTCCGATTTGTCGATACAACCAAACACCAGATTACACAATGGAAAATGCATGCAGCGAATGTGGAGCTCATGAGGTAAATTTAAAAAGATGCTTAAAAAATTTTTTTTGAATTATATAACTATTTAAGACATTGTGGATATGTCTGATTTGTGGTCATATTGGATGTGGAAGATATGTTCAAGGACATGCTTTCAAGCACTTTCAGTATACCAACCATAACTATTCCATGCTATTGGGCTGCAACAAGGTTTGGGACTATACTGCTGACAATTATGTTCATCGATTAGTGCAAAATAAAGCCGATGGTAAGCTTGTCCAATTCGATGAAAATGGAAGAGAGGTTAAAAATTTTGGAATTTTTTTTCAAAATATTTAAATATGATTTTAATTTTAGGTACAACAGGATGAAAAAATGGAATCTATTACTCTTGAAGTAATTTATTTTCTAAAATTTTAAAATAAATTAAAAATTTAATTCAATTAAAAACAAATAAATAATTTATTTTTAGTACACTTATCTTTTGACGTCTCAACTTGAATCTCAAAGAGCTTATTATGAAGAAAAAATTAATCGCATGCAAGATAAATACGAGCTACAGGTATTTATTAAATTTAATATTTAAAAAGAATTAATTTTCCTCTGATAGATGAGTGATTTAGAGAAAAAAACAATTCAAACCGAGGAAGAGAATTTGAGACTCAAGGATAATCTACATCAGTTGACAAAAGAAAAATCTACTTATGAAAAAAAATGCTTGACGGTAGGATTTAATGACATTATTTAATTGAAATTTGTTAATTGAATGAGAATATTAGATGAATGCAAAATTGAGCAAAATTCAGCTCGAGCTGAGCGAAGAAAAAGAGATGAACAAATGCTTAAGTTCAAACCAGGAAGCTTACCAAAATAAATTGAGCAAATTGGAAGAAAATTTAAAGAAATTAAGTCAAGACAAAGATAACGAAATACAGGACCTAAGGTCACAATTGAGTGATATCATGTTTTATTTGGATGCTCAAAATAAAATATCACAGGTTAAAAATGTGAGTAAAGAAGAAATTGAACAAAGTCACGTGGTTATTCAGCAAGATGAAGCAGCTGCAGCTGGCTCATCGACGACAAAATCAAGCAATCGAAGGCGAAAACGGTGAAATATTTGAGTTAAATTTTTATTTTAGATTAATTTTTTAAAATTTTTTATTATTAATTGAAAACCTTAAATTAATTTTGTAAGAAAATATTTGTTATTATTTTCTAAAGTTATGTGAAAATGCGAATAAATGAATAAATGATTATTTTACGGTTATCAATAATTTTGGTGAATTAGAATGTTAAGCTGAAAAAAGGGGAATAATTTCTTTTTATAACTATTTTATTTATTCGTCACTAAAAGAAAATTTAAATTTCTGAAATATATTTACATCCATAAAAAAATCGTTTAATAAACCAAAATTTTTCATAAATATCAAAATTCACTTATGCTCTTAAAAAAAATTTATAAACGATTGAACTCAAAAGTGAGAAGTAATTTCAAATTTGATTTTAATCAATTCAATGTACTCAATAGATGTATAAATAGAGTAAAGTTAAATAAAGCTAAATGGCAATTTAGCACCTGACCATGAAAAAACTATTTTATAATGTTTTGAAATTTTTAATAAAAGTAAAAATTATTTGGAAGATTTAACAGTAGCCCGCAGTTAAAACTAAATTGATTCAAATCGGTTCCAACTTTAAAAATATTGGTAATTAAAAAATATGTTTCAATTTTGAATCGAAAATCAGAAGTTTGCTCTCAGAAAATAAATTTATCTTGATTTGATATTTTATTAGATGATAGAAATTTTTTCTAAATTTAACCAATTTGTCTAATTCAAAAGTTAAAAATTTGAGTTTTTACTTAAACTATGCTTCAAATCGGAATTTTAACTTATTTTATAATTTTCTTGGATATTATTCATTCAATTCTAAATAAAAAATATTTTCAACTTGTTAAAATACATTTTTTGGCCTTTTTGATTTAATATAATGAATTTTTATTTTTCTTTATTTTAAAAATCTTAAAATTCTAGTCTGATTATAAAACATATTAAATGTAAAAACTGAACATAATTTTTAAAAAGTGAACTGAAATTAAAACTAAATAAGATGCATTAAAATTAATGATTAAGATTTTTCGTCAAATTTTCACTTCTATTTTATACTAAATTTTCTATTTAATTTTGCGAAAAATTTCCAACTAGTTATTTCGTAAATTATGACCATCTTGGGCGTTTTTTTACGCTAGTTTTTTTCAATGATTTTACATTTTTTTTTCGCTTTTTAAATTTACCTGGTGGATATTGTACATAGGAAATAGAGAATATTTCTAAAAGGTATGATTGACCATTGATAATTTATAAGACCTAAGAAAATACTAAAATTTAAAAATCAAGAATTTAAAATTTTTATTCAATTTATTTATTAAATTCAATAAATTCGGACATAAAATATATGATTTATTCTTCAGTTTTCATATGACTCGTTTTGGGGCTTCTAGTGTCCATCAATTTTTTTATAGATATCTCATACAGCACAATTTAGTGTCAAATATAGAAACTAGATATAGAAATAGAATATAGAAATATAGAAAATTAATACTGAAATCGATGGCTTGTTAGATATTGAGCTAAGGAACTATGCCAAGCTACATGGCTATTATTGGAATTAGGAAAGTTTTTCATTACTTTTTCATGAACATACCATATTGCTATTGGAAACAATTGAGCTAGCAAGCAAGCAAGGATTCTAAACGTTTCATTTACAAAGCTTTCAATAATAATAATATAGTTTATTCTAAAAAAAGTTTTATAATAAAAGTTAATTTTTAATTTTTTTTAATTAATAGCGATATCTCTTTTAAAAAAAAATTATCCTAAAATAATCAAAAGCTTAAAGTTTAGCTTAAAAATTTTGGAATGAAAATTTTCATTTAAAGATTTTGATTTCTAAGAATTTTCGAGAGAAATAAAAATTTAAAGAAATACGTGTTATTTGATCAAGTTTTCAGTTAAATTTAAGATATTAAAAGCATTTTCTTTTCCCTTTTATTAAAATATTAAACGATCAAAATGTTTTATTGAGTTTTTCATTGAAAGGAAATTGAACATTAAATGTTTGTATGTGTTTGTTTGATATTCTTGATATTTTTGCAAAATTTTTGTTCAATTGATAATTATTATGCGAAAATTTAATTATTAATCCAATCTTTAATTTACGAATTAATGTCTTCGAAAAAAGCCAATTGAATAATTGTAAATGTATGTTGGAAATATTATTATATAAAAAATTAAAAAATTAGTGTTTCGACAGTGGTTCTTCAATGTTAAATAAAAAAACTCAGGAAATTTGAATTTTTAAAACTATTAAAATCATTCAGAGAGATTGTGAAATAATCTTACATATTCTAGATTTGAACTCGATTTAAATTAGTCTGATGTAAATGCTTTTCGTTTTTTAATAAAAAGTTTTACTTTTTAAAATTTAACTAAATATTGACAATAATTGTTGATAAATAAATATAAATTTTATGTTTATTATTTAATGTTTTATTTGGCTAAATGTAATTTATTGTACCGTACAATACCGTACAATATGTAATTTATTGTCTCTCAAATATAATATTTTTATTCTGAAGGAGCTTTTTGGGACCCTTATCACCCATATTGAATAATATATTTCTGATACAAGAGAATATTCTTTTTTAATTTTTTATTTTTTGATATTCAACGAAAAAACTCAAATTTTCTAAATTTTTCAAATACAAATAAAACGGCAAAATGTAATTTATTGTACACTTTTATATTTTTACATTTTTACATTTTTGAGAGAAAAAAAAATTTCAAAATCAAAAAATCTAAAAAAATTTCATTCAAGAAAAGTAATAATAAATTCAAAATTACTTGAAAAGGAGTTATAGAAAAATTTAAATGTAAAAACCAAGGATAATTTTTTGAAAATCCCTTTTAATTAATTTCGAATTTATTATTACTTCTCTTGAATGAAAAATTTTTAGATTTTTTGATTTTGAAATTTTTTTTTCTCTCAAAAATGTAAAAATGTACAATAAATTACATTTTGCCGTTTTATTTGTATTTGAAAAATTTAGAAAATTTGAGTTTTTTCGTTGAATATCAAAAAATAAAAAATTAAAAAAGAATATTCTCTTGTATCAGAAATATATTATTCAATATGGGTGATAAGGGTCCCAAAAAGCTCCTTCAGAATAAAATTATATATAAAAAATTAAAATAAAGTTAAATAATAAAAAAAAATTAAAAAAGATAATTAAAGGATAAAAAAGTCTAAGTAATAAAAAGAAAATTAAAAACGACATATTGACAAGTATCACTTGAATCAAAATCGTTTTAACGTCAGATTTGATTGATATAATTCTTTGATAAATAGAAAAATTTTTTATAACTAAATTTTTATGTTATTACTGAAAAAAGTCAATTTTTGTCCAAAAAAGTATCATTTTAGTTGATAGGTTTAAATTAAAGATAAAATTTTCCAAAAAATCTTCTTTTTATAGAAAAAAAATTAAATAAAATACCGTACAATCTTACAAATTTCTCGGTGTTAAGCTTAACAAGTCTTTTTAATCACAGCTACTTAACTAGATATTAAGATTCAATTTTCTGCTAGGTTTTGTGACTTAAAAAAATAAGAATCTATAAATTATTAGGAGCCATCTAACCCATTAATGAAAGCCCATTAATGAGAATAATGCATTAATTGAAATTGATAAAAATAATGAAAATTAATTATAAAATTATTGATAATTACTGTTTATTCTTATCCAAGAATTTTCAAAAACGGCTTTTTAAGTAACCAAAACAAAAGATGACAAAGACGCTTCAAGTTATTTAAGATGTTTCACTCAACCGCTACAGTAATTTGCCAAAAATACTTAGAAAAAATTTCAAAATATTAAAGGCTTACTAAAAAATTCATAGAAATTATTTCAAAAGTCTAAGTTGAATTTAATTTTTGTAGATTTTGAAGTTCATTTTTGACTTTTTACCAAATCTGATTTAATTAATTAATACCAATAAAAGATTTGATTAAGTATTATACCAACAGTTCTTTAATATTTATCGAAAAGTCCTCATTAGAATCGTCCTGTATGAAAAGCCCATCTATCATTTTTAATTCAGTTTTTTTGTCCGAATATTTTTATTAAGTAATTTTTTACTTTTTATAGAGGATTATTCAAATAGCGCACAATTCAACAAAGACTACTGAACTATGTCAAAATTTAAAAAAGAAAAAACTACAAAAAGCGAATCATTATCTATCAATTTTAGAGAATTTAATAGATTTTTTTTTGAAATTTTTTTTAATTTAAAGTAAGATTTAAAAAAATTTAAAATTTTAAATAAAATTAAATATAATAATATAATAATAAACCTTTTTTTTTTTAAATTTGATAATAATAATACCAGAATACAACTCAAATTTTAGTCAATGAAATAATCAAAAAATTAAAAAATTATTTTTTTTATATATTTTATTTTCATGATTATTGGTGTGATATTCGGCTGTTAACCGAAAGGTTGGTGGTTCGTATCCACCTAGATACGGCAATGTTTAAGTCCTTATATTAATAATCCGGCTGTTGTGGGGTTTAAAGACTTAACGGGAAAGAGAGAGAGAATTATATTCTAAATTTCAAATATTTTATTTTAATTAAAGAAAAGAAACCACTTCTAGTCTGGAAAGGGTACAAAAATAATAGAAAAAAAAGAAAAATTATGAACTTTAACCAAAAAAGAATAAACAATAACAATAAAAGAAAGAAGAAAGATTTTTCTCTTCCAAGTCTTTCGACTTGAATCTATTATTTTATTTATGCCTGCAGTAACATTTGAAATGTTGTGTTATACACAGTAAGTTTTCTTACTGATCAGACAAGATGATTTTAATGTAACTATTAAGAGAGTTACAACAGTTGTATCAAAGACAAAATTAAAAAAATTCCCTTTATTTTTTGTCTTAAACTCAAGTCTTGATGACGTATTAAATTAAGAATTTCAGAGTTTGATGCGGCCCTTACCAGTGATAAAACTTTGAGAATATGTGTTCAAAATTGACATGTTAAAAAAAAACAATTTTTAAGGTTCTATATTTTTTCAATCTTAATTTGTTCTAACATATTTCAATGAGGCCAAAGACATTGTCACGGAAGTAGAATTACCATTTATTTATTTTTGAAATCCAAACTTTACCCCCACCATTTTTATCTTTACAATAAATTTTTTTAAAAATTTAGTCCTAGTTAGTGTTGGGCGCCGGCCAGGCGGCCAGTTGGCCGGTCCAAAATACGGCCGGCCATAAAAACGGCCATGGACCGCCATTTGGACCGGCCGGAGGCCAAAATTGGGGATCCAAAATACGGCCAGAATAAAAAAATTTTCAATTAAATTTTTTTAATTTTCAAAAAATAATAAGCGTTTTTTATTTATTTTTTTAAGATGAATTTTTTTAAAGAGCATTTTGTATAAAATAAATTTTTTAAATATTTGTTTGTTGAAAAAATTAATTTTCTTTAAATACGAGATAGATAAAAATTTTTATTCTGGCCGTATTTCGGACCCGCCGCCATTTGGACAGCCCGCTTTTTTGACCGTCAATTTTGGCCGCCGGCTGGTCCAAAAAGCGACCGGTCCTAATGGCGGTCCATGGCCGTTTTTATGGCCGGCCTAATTTTAACGACCGGACAGGTGGCCCCCAGAAATGGACTGAAAGTTGGCAGGCCAAAATTGGCCGTCTGCCGACACTAGTCCTAGTCGTTGGAAAATCTCAATTTTTTATGTTAGCACAAATTTAAGATCTTAATTTTATAAAAAAAATTTGAGCTTTATGATAAAGCTAAGAAATAAGGCTTTTAAAAATATTTAAAATAAAAGTAATGAATTACAGCATAATTTCTCCATTTTTTGAAATTTAAATTTATTTTAGTTTTATATAAATATTTTTATTAGCTATTCTTGTCATAGTTACATTAAAGTATAATAAAAATAAATGACATGAAATAAATATAATAAAGGTAAACTTGAATAATTAAATAATGAAATTAAATATGTAATATTAAAAAAAAAACAATAATAACTAATGTAATTAATGAATCAAAAAACTAAATGAATCAAAAAATTTTTTCAATTTCAAATGAATTTATAAATAAAAGTGAAAAAATTCATTTTTTTTAATTAAAAAAATGTTTTCCAAACATGTTCTCTTAATTTTTCTGCTAATGGACTTGACAAAATTTCTTGTCAAGCCAACCATCATTTTTGACATCGATCACAACGTGGATGTAGCAAACGGTGAACTGATAGTTTCAGTACCTTTTCCTTTGATGTCAGCACCTAACATAAACATTCTCCCAAAGCTTAAGCTAGTCTACCGAAGTGGTCAATATCTAAAAAATGGAATACTAGGTCTCGGATGGTCTTTGGATGGGTTGAGTCAGATATCACGTTGTTCAAAAACAATTGCTAACGATGGTCCAATTGATGACTACACTCTAAAATTTAATTTTGATGATCCATTTTGTTTAGATGAACAGCGACTTTTAGTCACCAAAGGTAAACATGGATTTGCTGATTCTGAATACGTGACCCAAAATGATCAATTCAATAGAATAGTTGCGTTTGGTCAAAATGTGAAATACAACGCAAGCCAAGCAGTTGAGGTTAATTCAAAAAACCATCCAAACCATTTTAAAATGTACACAAAAGACAATCTTATTTTTACATATGGCAATGGAGTAAATTCAAATGTAAAGCATCCTGACTTGGCAAATTTAACTATTAATTGGTTACTAAACCAAATAGAAGATTATAATGGAAATAAAGTTAACTTTTTATATTCAATTGATGCCAAGCAAACTTATATATCAGATATTTTATATTCCAATAAAAAAATAGTCTTCGAATATGAACAACGTTTGCCTACAGACCATGTCAAAACCTATTTTGACAAGTCATTAATTCAAAACATTGAAAAGAGATTAAAAAAAATAAAATTTTATTCAAACAACAAATTTGCCAAAGGTTTTGAAATTGACTATAAATCAATTGAGCCTACACAGCAAAGCTTGCTAAAAAAAGTGTCCGTGTGTTTTGAAAACAAGCACTGTTCAAAGCCTATTGAATTTAATTATTCTTCAGAGGAACCTTTGTCCAATTTCTTATCCAAACCAATATTTCATGAAAATGTATGCGGAGAAAACAGCTTTTGTGAATTAATTCAAATGATAGATTTAAATGGAGATGGTTTGAAAGACATAGTGGGATTTGGCCAAGATGCAATCTATGTTTCCTTAAATGAAGGAAGCTTCTTTTATAATGCAGAGCGTTGGTCCAGTGCTTTTTGTCAAGATTCGGGATGGACTTCTTCTAAACATGTGCGGTATTTAGCCGATATAAACAATGATAATTTACCTGATGTTGTTGGATTCGGAGACAATGGAGTTTTTGTCTCATTGAATGACAATGGTAAATTTTTGACTATGGAAAAGTGGTCTTCAAATTTTGGCTATAATTCAGGATGGAGAATGAACCATTTGAGACTTTTGGAAGACATGAACAATGATGGCTATATGGACATTGTTGGAATTGGACACTCAAACCAAATGATTGTAGATTTTAACAATCAATCATCATTTGAAAAACGTAAGATCATCAACCTACCCTCGGACTGGTCAAAAGTCTCATGGAATTCAGTTTTTCATCGTTTGGTAGACATTCATTCAAATGGACTCAAACACTTTTTCACTATTCCCGGAAGAGATATTAGTTTCCTGAAGGATCATGTCGAAGTTCTAGGTAGTCTTGGCACAACCAGTTTTTCCAGTATAAATGGATGGTCCATTGGTAACCATTATAGAGACTTAATTGATTTAAATAATGACAATTTACCTGATATGGTTGGCATTGATAGCTTAAATAGAATTCATGTTGGCATTGCGACACCAAGTTCTCAAAATTGGAAGACTAAATATTTTTCGACCTCTATCGAAAGTGTCAAAAAGAGTAAAACCAAAGAAGAAAATGTTTTTAACGCAGATTTAAATGGTGATGGTCTGCCTGATTTTGTATTTTTTCAGTGTGATGGAATTTTTGTGAGCTTAAACATGGCAAATAATTTTAGTGCAGAACAATTGTGGAAAATGGATAAAAGTTTTTGTGATTTTGAATACAAAGCTGTCCAGCCTGTTGACATCAATGGTGACAGTTTACCAGATTTAATATTTCTAAATAAAAATAGGGCCAAAATTTATCTAAATCTAAACAAAAAGCCAAGGCTAGAGGCAATTAGGGATTCGTTAGGAAACGAAAAAAAAATTTACTATCAATCTACGGCTAATAAAACAGTATACACTGAATCAAAATTTAATTTTAATTCAACTTATTCATCCAGAGGCTTTGCTTTCGATGTAGTAAGCAAATTTTCGAGCTCCGATGGAATTGGTGGCATGAGCTCAATTGAGTACAAATATGGTGAATACAAATGTAGCAAAATCCAAGGAAGATCGTGTTCTTTTGGATGGATTAAAAGCCAAAATCAAAATTCAAAAATTTTTTCCACTGAACAATTTCATCACAAACATCCCTTGACTGGAATGCTCTTATCTAAAAGTTCATTTTATGCAAATAAATTGATAACCAGAACCAATTTTACCTATAGAATAAAACAAACTGAGCTGATTGGAGACAAAAAATCTTGGACAATTTTAATCAAGAGAAAAGATAGCGAATTTTATGATATTGATGGGTTATTTTTAAAAAAAGAAATTGATTTAAATGAATATGATGACTTTGGAAATGTAATACAATCAAAAAGTAGCCTGATTGACCAAAATTCGAATTATACAATTGTTGTTTTAAATGAAATGGACAATAATCTGACTGAATGGTATTTGGGAAAATTAATTTCAAAAAAAGTTTATAACATTTGGAAGTTTGATTCGAAAAATGATTTAAAAACTACCGAGGAAAATTATTTATATAATGAAACTTCACGGAAAGTTTCTAAACGAGTGATCAATCCAAACATGTTCTATTCACTGGAAGAAGTGTTTGAGTATGACCAGTTTGGCAATTTAATTAAGGAGACTAAAAAAGGAAGAAAGTCACGCAAAGAATTTGAGGAAAGAACAACCCAGTATGATTATGACAATTTAGGAATAAATAAAATTAAAGAAACAAATCCACTTGGTCATTTTTCTTATTATTTTTATGACACAAATGATAATTTAGTCCAAATGATTGATGCAAATAATGTGACCACAAACTACACTTACAATAGTGTTGGTCTAAAGACTTTCGAATCTATTGAAGGTAAATCAAATTCCTCAAGTGAATACTTTTTTTTCAATGGAATAAAAAATTCAGTCTATTGCATATCAAATAGTGTATTTGGCGGAAAGATAACAACCTCGTGCTACGACAGTCTAAAAAGACAAATCAGAAAGACAACTAATGGTTTTAATGGAGAGTTAATTCATGAAGACACTGTGTACAATCAAAATGGTCTTGTGGAAAAACAATCACTTCCTTACAAGGCGTTTGAGGAACAGCCCAAGTATACTAGATTTGAATATGATGATCTAATGAGAGAAATGAGCAGATATGAGCCATATTTTGAAAATGATATTGATGAAAAAATAGGAATCATTTACCGGGGTAATCACGTAATTACTTCCGATTCAACAGGCTTTTTAAAAATCGAAACAAAAAATCTGCTCGGAAAAATAGTCCGAGTAGAAGATGGTGAAAGATCTATTTCGTTTTATGAGTATGACGCTTTTCAAAATTTGGTAAACATTATCGATCCTCAAAATGTAAGCACCAATATGACATTTGATAATAATGGAAGAAAAATAAAAAATTTTGATCCCTACATGGGCTTCAGTGAGCATGAATACAATTCATTTGGCGAGCTGATAGCCACTTTTAACCAGGATGGTACAGTGATCAAAACTGAGAGAGATTTGTTAGGCCGAATAACCAAATTAGTTGAGCCAGATGGCATCACTATTAAAAAATATGATTCTGGGTTATTTTCCATTGGAAAATTGTCCAGTCTGAATGTTCTTAGTGGATATCAAGTGGATTCAAAATTTGATAGATATGGCAGGCAAATATTAAAAAATTATTTGTATGATTCTAATGATAAATATGTTGAAGAATTTGAATATGATGAATTTGGCAGAGTAAGCTCAACTCAAGTTCAAAATGTGAATGGCAGCAAATTTAAAACATTTTATTGTTATAAAAATGGCTTTTTGGCTGCTTTGAGTGTCGATGATAAAGACTGCAATAGTTTTGTTTGGAAAGCTGTTGACTATGGTTCCAATCAAAAGATTAAAGAGGAACAGTATGGCAATGGAATTAAAAATAAATACTCTTTT
Organism: Brachionus plicatilis; assembly: GCA_010279815.1. Classification (NCBI taxonomy): domain Eukaryota; kingdom Metazoa; phylum Rotifera; class Eurotatoria; order Ploima; family Brachionidae; genus Brachionus; species Brachionus plicatilis. The sequence goes on from QEOQ01000359.1 coordinate 449,459, forward strand.
GATGAAACAGAAATGGTCACACAAATTCTCTCGACTAGAAACATTCAATTGATTAACAATTTAAAGTACGACTATGATGTGAGAAGAAATTTGCTCAAGAGTGATGAATTTGATCCATTAGCATCAAAAAAGTTTACCAAAAAATATTCCTATGATTCTTTAGATAGACTTGTTTCTGCATCACATTTTGAATCAACAGACGAGAAGACTACTTTGGAAAGTGTGCAAAGTTGGTCATATGATAATATTGGAAATATTTTGCACCATGGAAGTTCTAAACAGCAGAGTGTTTACAATTATGGTCCAGACAAGCCTCAACTGGCCACTATGGTGGGCAGCGAAAAAATAGTCTATGACAATCATGGAAGAATAATCAAAACTGATTCTTATTCAATCGATTGGTATTCATTTTCCAAACCAAGATCGATTCGGCAAAAAAACTCGACCATTGAGTATTTGTATGGAGGAGATAAAGAAAATGTCATGAAGAAGATTACAGATGACAAGAAATCACTTAGAATAAATTACATTGGCACAAGCTACGAAAATTGGCAAATAGGTGAAAAAAACTCCGGGAAAAATATAGAAAAATATTACCTCAAAGTTTTTGGCAGAGTTGTAGCTGTCTTCATTAATAACACTGATTCTAATTCATCTATTTACTTTAATTCAGATGGATTTAACTCAATAAATTTAATAACTGATCACAAAGGAGACATTTTGGTAAGGTACAACTACACGGCATTTGGCTACAGACAGATTAGCTTTATTAACAGTAGCAATGATTCAAATAATTTATTAACTAAGGGATTTAGTGGAAAAGAACTGGTTGATGATGAGCGCTTGGTATTTTTTGGTGGTCGAATTTTCGACACTATTCTTCTAAGATTTCTAAGTCCTGATCTTTTCATTCAGCAGCCTTTTAATATACAAAATTTGAATCGCTATTCATATGGGCTAAATAATCCATTTAAATATGATGATCCGAGTGGATTTTTTTTCAAGAAGCTTAGAAAAATATTCAGTAAGCCGAAAATTTTGTTGGCTGTGGCAGCGGCTGTTGTGACAGGCTTCGCTATGGCCCCATTAGCTGCCGGCATAGCCGCTAGTGCGGTGAGCATTACTGGCACCACTGGTCTGGCAGCTACTGTTGTCTCTGGTGCTGTAGCTGGAGCTGTGACTGGAGCAGGAACTGGATTAGCCTCAAGTTTGATAGTGACGAATGGAAATTTAAAGGAAAGTGCCAAGGGGGCTTATAAAGGAGCTTTATCTGGTGCAGTGGTAGGATCATTTGGATCGGCTTTTAATAATCAGTATGCAAAATTCAGTGCTGAGACAGTTGGCCAGGGTGTCGATAATAGATTAAATGGTAGAAAATTTTTCTCAGATTTTGATTTGAATGCTGCTTCGTTTGGAGCATCCATTTTTTATGAGAAAATAGTTGGCTATGAGTTGGACGCGGCTCCAGGAGGTGAAGCGGTTGACAAAGGACCGAATGGAAGGCCGGTCAAAGGAGCAAATAATATTGGGTGCCAAACAGGCACGTGTGGTTCTTTTAATGAAGGCGGTAAGTATAGTGTCAAGCTAAACCAAGTTCCAAGTATAAATGCAATCGCTGGTCTTCATGATGTCTTTCAAATTTCGTTACCAGATAAATTTTATGCTAGAGATATTTTAAATGTTCCGGGTATGCCTGTAGCTGCTCTGTACACTTATGCGTCATTTTATCATCAAATAGAGTGTCCATTATGCAATAAATAAAATTTTTTTTTTGCTTGAACATCAATTAACAACTTAAAAAATTTCTTAAAAACAATATCAAAATGAAAGGTTTAATTTTTTTCTAGAAAATTCAATTATTTAATAAAAAAATAAATATGCATTTTAATTTTTTACCAAATATCATTTTACATTTTATCAAAAAAATTGATTTCTTCTTTCATTTTTTAAGCCGATCGCAAATTTGAATTAAAAACATAATTTTAATAATAATTAAATCAGAATCTAAATATTAGAATAGAAAATTTCAAAAAAAAAAAAGTTAAAATCATCTTATGGTCTTAATTTAAAAGAAAAGAATATAAATGTCCAAAAAAATATAATTTTTTATAAAAGAATCAAATTTACTGAGTCTTGATTGAAAATACAATGAAATATGAATCAAACAAAAAAATTGCTCGAAATGAATTTTTAAAAAAATATATTAGAAATAAAGGGCATCTTGAAGTTGATGATCAATTCAAAATATCATTTCAATTCAAAAAAATTGTCTTTAGATATCAAAATAAATCTTTGATTAAATATAAATGATTTTAATGTAACATGATTAACATATGTAATGCATACTTAAAAAAAAAAAAATTGAAAAACATTTTCTCAATCCATTGATAAAATCGAATTTTAATTTATTTCAATGATTTTTGTAAAGTTTATTTTCATTTCATTACTTAATTGGAATTTATTATTTGAATTTCTATTTTAAATTAATAATTACTGGCACCAGCAGACCAAAACATAGGAGTTCAAAAATTGTGAATCTTTTAGTATAATTTTTACAAAATAAAAAATAAAAATTAGCTCAAATTATATTGAAATTTATAACTCAAAAAATGTTTTTAATCCATTCTTTCTAAATCATCAAGCATTGAAATGACCATTTTTTAATAATTCATGAATTATTCTAGCATTCTGTTTTTTATTTTTATTTTTCTAACAAGTCAAATGACGCTTTTTTGCGCTTCTAGTAGTTAAAACTTTTTGTATTTTTAAAATTACATTGCAATTTGTAGAAAAACTAACTCATAAAAATAAATTTTAATAGAAAAATCTTCATTTAAATGAGCTCATATAAGCTATAAAACATTTTTAAAATAAAAATTAATTAAATCAATTATATTTATTTTTCAAAACAAATTTTAGACTGATTTGTGAAGCTTTTTATATTTATTTATCTTTTATTTTTTTCTCAGATAATTATTTACAAAATTTATATAACAACAAAAATTAATACCTTAACCTTTTTTCACCAATACTATTAATTAAAATTTTATTTCTAGTTTTTATCATAAACTATTAACTTTTTGCTGATTTTAAAGAATTAAAAAATAACAATTTCCATTTTTTTGTTTTTTTAAATTCTATGATAATTATTCTATGAAACATTTACTCCGTTTGAAGTATTTTCTATGCAAATTTATCCATGAATTGAAATTCGCAGTTCCTTAATTTAGTTAATTAGTTTCCAGTTTTTATCAGAAATTTTTTTCTTATTTGAAATGCGACACTATTTATAATTATTTTAAACCTAAAAAATATGCTGATAGAAATGTTAAAAAAAAATTACTAAGAAATATAAAAATTGCATTTTTTTTTAATTTTTTTTCAAGTTATGAATGTAAAATTTATTTTTTAAGATTTTGAAAATTTTAAACTATTTTATAGGCTTAATACAATAATATAATAATGAATAACAATGTAAACATTGTACTGCTCATAAAAATAATAATTTTGACTTTAAAAAATAATAAATTAAACATATTTTATGCTTAAGGCATTTGAAAAATTTTCAAAAAATTTAGCATTGTCTTATTAGATTGCACTCGTACTTTAAATATTCAACCAAACACCTTTGTTGACTCTTGTTATCTATTTTTATCCAAGTTATGAAACACAATTAAAAACTTAATTTAATTATCAAATATTAAAAAAAAATCAAAATGACGACGTCTCTAGCAGCCTTGGCCGCCACCAGCTCAGCCCAGACCTCTGCAGGCGTCTCAGTACCAAACAGCTCAATAAACTGTCCAAGCCCAGTCTTGGACATCACCGATTCAAATTATGACATTAAAACCGAGTTTTATACCCGCGAAGGTCTCTGGAAACTTGTTCCATCTCTTGAGTTCGCCAAACAAATCCAAAACACAGGCTTAAACAACTCTTCGCCCAGTACCAATCTAAACTACAACGCATCCCAGACTGGCCAAAACACACAATCGCCTCTTAACCATAACAATAATGACCCAGTCAAAATCAACTTGTTTACATTCAAAAAAAATATTATTTTTAAAGATTTTCACCTTAACTCTCAATCGAATAGGAGAAATTTGTGTCGAAAGTGTTCTTCGACTAAAAAACCCAACAGGCTCAATAAGCTAGCCGAGTCAGATTCAGATGAGGACAACAGTGATGTTATTTTTAGTAATATAGGTGAGAATACAAGTGAATCAGAGAGTGGCAGTGACTTGGAAAAAGCATGCCGACAGTGCAAGACTAATCTGAGCCGGTATGACTCGGAGTCCAGTGCCGACTCGTACAAAAAATGCCCAAATCAAATTTTGGAACTAATGATTTTTAATTATGGCAGAGAAATTTATAACTATGAATCCGGTTCTGTTAATTATAAAGTATTTGATTTATTTTGAATAAAAGTTTATATTTTTTTTTTTTATGTTTAGGGAGAATTTAAAAATTTTATTGATAAAAAAACATATAAATGTATGATGTCGACTTGTTTTGATGTAAATGAAGCGGCTACGGTATGCAATACTCTTTCGCTTCAATTGAATAAAACAATAAATATAAATTTGTCAAGTTCGGATTTTGATAAAATTAATTTTAGTACAGCACCGTCACAATTGTCGCTAATTGTCGCTGCCGGATTTAATAAAGGCGAAATTCATGTTTTTGATTTTTTTAAAAAAGATGCATCTGTATTTTACAATAACCAGGTGAGTGAATTGATTTTTTTTCTAGGTTTGATTTTATTTTAAATTTTTTGGTGTTAAAAATTTATTTGAAGTTAATTTTATATTAAATAATATTAAAAGAAAAAGCATCAATCGAAATGATAAGGCATATTGATCAAATTTAATTTAATCATAAGGAATTTTCTAAAAAACATTGGATTAAAAAATTTTCAAGTTGGTCAAGAAAATAAGGAATGTCTCGATTGACTCATAGTGAAAAATTTAATTTTTTTTTAATTCCATAATTTGAATATAAATCTGTTTTTGAACATTGAAAAGAATTAAAATTTTTTTTAAATAAATTAAGATTTTATTTTTAATTATCAATTATATTCATCATGAATTAATCAATTTTCTTTATAAAAAAATTGCCACATTACACTTCGAAATTAATTTTTAATTAAAAAATAGAACACTTTCTTTTACTTGGCACAAAGATTTAAGATTAAAAATTGGAGGAAAAATCTAAAACTAAAAACTTCGTTCTCGGAATTTAGAACTATCTAAATAAAATTTTTTCATTTTTTTGTCTAATTTAAAAATTTAGTCATGTTCATGTTTCTGATGAACATTTTTGTTAAATCTTTACTATAAGTTTAATTGTTGTAATGCAAAGGGATATGAAGAAAAGCAATTTTTTTTTAAATAAATTTTTAAATAATTTATTCAATATTAATATCTTATAATCTAGTAAGATATACAATATTAAGACAAGAAAAATAATATTTACTTAGTAATTACTTTTGCTTATATTACTTGTGTATTTTTAAGCAATACTTACCTTGAAAAAATCTTTTTCAAAAATTATTTTTTATTCATATTTTAAAAACACAATATTTTCCGTAGTAAAAGTAAATAAAGATAAATTAAACATAATAATTTTATTTAAAATCAGAAAAAAATATGCTTTCACAATTACCTTAAAAAAACTAAAAATGAATTGGCTTCGCATAATATTGAAAAAAATAATCAAACTATGTATTGTCATCTCATTTTAATTAGTTATTTTATTGTGAGATTCATCAAAATTAACTATTAAACACAAAGTTTTTTTTCTTAATTTATTATAATGGACATAATTATTAAAAGTTACTAAAGCAAGTTTAGAAAAAATAGTCTTTTTTTTTCTATAATTATTTATTAAACGTTGAGTAAATTTCCAAATTTTTTAAAATCTACTATTATATGTATGCTCAATAAATATAAATGAGTAAAATATAAAAATTTTTAAGTAATAAAATGAAATTAATTTCAGTAAAAATTCCAAAAATTTCCATTGTAAAAACATATTTTCAGGTTATAAAGTTAGGGTACAAAAAATTAATAAATTTTTACCTCACATTGGACACCGCGAGATGTAACTTTATTACATTGAAATTAAATTATTTTGCCATCACATTTACTATTATAATTAAAACTCGAGGAATTTTCAGAGTCCATAAATTTATATTTTTTATTTATTTATATGATTCTATAATCGAAAATAATAGTTTTTGTAATAAAAATCTTTATTTTTTTAAGGAATTATTTAAATTACTAATTATTTTTTATTTCAATAAAACGCCACTTGGGCGATGAAGAATAAAAAGAAAATTAAATAGAATAAAACGATAAAATAAATTATGTAGTTATTTATTTGTTTTCTAACCGAGCTAAAGCTATTTCAGATTAAAATTTAATAAATCAAAATAAAGTTAAATGGAAAAAAATTAAAAAAGTATTTAGGAATAGAGAGTTACAGTTAATTAAATTTTTTTCTTTTAAAAATCGTCTAAGGTGTTAGGTAATGAACATATTTTTTGGTAGCAGCTAATTATATTCTTTCGTATCTAATTTTAATTATGAAAAAAGATAAATTATTTGAGAAAAAAGATATTTATTTTTATATATTATATATTTGTTTTTTGGTAGCAGCTAATTAAATCATATGAAAAAAAAAATAACCAATTTCAATGATACAGTGCCGATTTGAAAAGTGGATTTCTGGTAATTTTACGTAAAAATTAGTAAAAATAAAAAGGCCAAAAAAAGCTCAATTTTTTGAATTTTTTATTATTTTCCATTTTTACCTAAATTTACGTAAAAATTAGTAAATAATAGTAAAAAAAATAAACTTTTGGTAAAATATAAACATATAAATAGGAACTAATTTTTTCAAAATTTATTAGAAAATAATAAAAAATTCAGAAATTGAGCTTTTTTTGGCCTTTTCATTTTTACTAATTTTTGCGTAAATTAACGTAAAATTACCAGAAATCCACTTGTCATGCTACTTTATCAGTTATACTTAGAGGAACAGGTGTGAATGTCATTTTATTCTTTATTTCAAAAATTTTCTTGTAATTAAATTAAATGTTATCTTTTAATTGACAACATTTATATACTGAAGAATAAAATTATCTGCTAATCAATTTATTTTGCTACTAAGAAAAATAATTTTCTACAGTATTTTTATCTACTAAAAATTAGATACTATAAAATATAATTAGCTGCTACCAAAAAACTAAAACTAAGGTAATCAGCTAATTTTTTAATTAGATAAAACATTATATGATACCAAGAATACTTAAAAAATGTTCAACTTTTTAACTTATGTATTCTGATAGAAATTAGTTGATAAAACAAAAGTAACATGCATCAAATGGCTACCGGAAAGTATCAGTCTATTTTTGGTCAGCTATTCGAGCGGCAACATTTACCTTTACGACGCCAACATACAAACCCAATCAAGTGTAGCTCCTACATTCACCAAAATCTTTCAAAACGAATCATTTTCAGTCTTTACAAACAATTCCTCGCCGCCATCAGCCCCCATCACTCAAGTTTCCAGCTCCAATGCCGAAGTGAACACTTCAAGCTCAAGTTCTCTGGCATCTCAATCACACCAATCCAAAAAGCTAATTCTTTCCAATCTAAATCAGCAGCAGCAGAGCCAAAACCCGAAAAATCCTCTCTTAAAATTGAACATAGGCCCGGACCCCAACTATTCCAATTGTATCAACGAATTCGAGTTTTCTCCTTGCGGAAAGTACTTGGCCATCGTGAGCCAAGACGGCTATCTCCGAGTTTTTTCATTCCTGTACAAAAACAACCAAGAAATGCAGTTCCAATTGAAGTGCTCGATGAAGAGCTATTTTGGCGGCCTGCTCTGCGTCTCATGGTCACCAGACGGACGCCTCATTGCCGCTGGTGGCGAAGATGACATGGTCACAGTGTTCAACTTCATAGAAATGAAAGTTGCTTGTCGAGGACGCGGACACTCGTCGTGGATCAACTGTGTGGCCTTTGATCCTTGGGCTAAAATGTCCAACATAAGCTTTTTTTCTGAGCTGAACGAAGAATCAGATGACGATGTGTCCGAGGTCGAAGACGAGGCAAGCAAGCAGCAAGAGATGGAAAAAAATATGGAAAAATTGGAAATTCAGAGAAGAGCCAAAATAACAGCGCCCAAAAAGAGAACAATTTCGACCCTGAGTGACTTCAACACGCACAGTTTTACCCAAAATACAAACAACATTTTCTACCGACTGGCCTCGGTTGGTCAAGACAACCAGCTGTGTTTTTGGGACATAACCGAAGATGTGCTGAAAGAGAAGCCGAGTAACAGATCAAGGATTACTTCGTTCATCCAGCAGTCCCAGTACCAAATTTCAGTGCAGCCAGCAAACACTTCGAACCAAAGTGACGGATCGGTCAAAGAGAAAAATTCCTCTTCTATTGTGACCACTGCTCGCAACCTTTTTTCTACCAAATCTGCACAAGGCGAAAAAATTACTGACATCGAAGATCACACAAGCACGCCCAAGACATCGACTCTAACAGGAAGCTTTTTTAGAAGACACAAACGCAATGCCAGCAATAACAGCACATCGTCACAGACTGAGACCAAAAATAAAAATGTCAAAAATACGCCTGTTCTAAATAGCTATAAAAAGTCGTCTAACTTGTTCACCAATTTAAATCCGGCAGAGAATTCGGCATCAAGTCCGCAGACAATCAATACTGAGTATTCATTCAATTCTGTTAATTCGAAAAGATCGCCCAATTCTCTGGTCAGCTCGCCGTTCAATCTGTGTCCTAAGTTAGACGAGGTGCCTCTTGTTGAGCCATTGATTTGTAAGAGAATTTCCAATGAACGATTGACGTCAATTGTGTTCAAGAGAGATTGTTTTCTTGTCGCTTCCCAAGACGGATTTGTAAATACATGGACACGGCCTGGAAAGGTAGATTTTAAAAAAATTAAATTTTTTTTTTTTTAATTTTTTTTTTAGAGTGTAAATTCGAATCGCTTTTCCAAAGTTTTAGACGATACCACGACCACTTGTCTGTGACAAACAGGGCGCTCAAGCTAATTGGGCCTTATTTGTTTAAATTTTTAGCTCAGTTATTTCAATTATCTAAAGATAATTTCAAAAAATTTAAAAAAGTGGCTAATAAAATTTTTAATCTTTTTTTTTTTGAGAATTTAATTATATGCCTATTTTTTGTTTTAATTGAACTATAAGATCGAAAATCAGAATTTTTTCTTTATAAATGTTTTTTTATTTTGATATAATAAATGAAAAAAATTAAATTATTTGACTTTTTGAGCAAAAAAAAAGCCAACTTACTGGAATATTTTTTCATTACTAGCATAAAATTTTGTCATTTTTTTTGACACAAAAACATATCAAACAGAATTTTCAAATAAAAAATCTCTATTTTTTTTGTACATTTGGCTGAAAAGAAAGCCGATATTTAACCATTCCAAACTGTTTTTACTCGGTCCATTCTTTTCTTTTAATTAAAATAAAAATTAAATAAATGTTTTTTAATATTTTATGAAATTTTTGACTTAAATTGAAAAAATTAAAAAAACGAAAAAATAAAAAATAAATTATAGAATACTAAAATTTTTATTATCAGCTTGCTAACAGTTGAATAATAATACCAATATTATTGTTTTTAAAATAATTTTTATTCATTCTACCCATATGATATTTTTTTTCATATAATAGATGAAATTTTGAATTCAAGATTATAAAAACAAGTCCCAAATGGTAGAAGATATTCCTTAAGAATATCCTGATTAATAGATTAGTCAAAATTATCTTTGAATAATTTTTGTACTTAAAAAATTAAAGAAATTAAAAAAAAATTTTTGTTATAAAATTAAAAAAAATTCTCTAAAATTAGTTGCTCCTTTTGATAAAAAATTACACCCCAAACATTATTTTTTCTTTCAAATTTTGAACTTCAAAGAACTTTTTTTATCCTATTATTATTTCTTAATCTTAAATGATAACGAGTTTTTTTTAAAATTCGTACTGTTCTATCATCAACAAAAATATTGTCTTCAAAACTAAAGTTTTCGTGGTTTAGGCTCCATATTAGTCTAGGTCATGAACAAAGCAGTGGCAATTTTTGAATGACGATAGTGAAATCCTTTTTTGATTCAATTCAATATTTAAATTTGAATAACAATTTTTTAAACAAATTTGAAACAATATTTTCTAATGACCTTACTACTTATTTGAATCACAAATTTTATTTTCATTTTTCTGAAATTTTTCTAGAAAATTCAAAGAAAGTGCGATTCCTTAACCAAAAAAATTTTAAAAAAATTTTAAAAATTAAAAGTAATGCTTGGTGAATTTTACCACTTGAGAATAAATTGCTTTTTTTTATAATAAAAATTAGTCTTTTTGCGTAAATTACCGTAAAAATAAAAAAAACATTTTTTTTAAGAGAAAGAAAAAAAAAATTCCCAAAAAAGACAAAAATTTTCCAAAAATAGGTTTATTTTTGATATTTGTCGATTTACGCATTTTTAAAGTATTAAAGCGTAAATTTACAATATTTAATCGGTATATAATAGGCAAAAAATTAATAATTGCGATTAAATACTCTGACAAATTTGGCAAAAATCGTAACGTAATTCTGCAAAGTTAAAGTTTTTACTTACAAAGGTTCTTAAAAGTGCTAGAAAGTTATTTAAAATTTTGACACTTGAATATTTTAAAATTTATTAATAATATATAAGATACATTGAGTCTTATTATTCAAAGTCTTTATCTTTATTCAATATTTTTAGAAAATTTTAATTAATTAAGGCTAATTGGAAATTGAAAATAAATTATTTTACTTGTAAAAAATAAATTGTTAAATTATTTTATTTTTTTCAAAATTAATTTTGTTGAAGTCCTGGATTGCAAATTCGCTCAAAATTCCTAAATTTAGTAGGCAGTAAAATTTTTTTATACAAAATTTTCTTTACTTTAGGTCACCTTTTAAAATTTTAAATCTGCACTAATTTATATTTAGAAAAAAATAACAAAGCCCTTAAATTGATTTAAAATAAATTAAAAAAATCTAATCTTTACAAACAAAATAATGAAAGATATATTTTTTTTCCAAATTAAAATAATTTCAATTATCCAAACGATGTTGAATTGACGCCTTTAAAAAAGAAATTTCAAATCAATAATTGCTAGAAATTTTCCTTTTTATTTTCTCATTTTATAAAATCAATTATCATCAAATTCTACAAACAAAATATTTATTTTTATCTTTACAACAATAACTCGAACAAAAGTTAAAATTTTTTTTCAACTAAAGACTGCAACATATTTCAAATAACTTGTCTGTGTGTATAAACAAATTTAGAAAAAAATTCAATGAAACTTAATTTTTGATGAAAAATGAAAAATTTCAATACATATTGCAATCTTTCAACTAAATTAACATTTAAATTAAGACCCTAAACAGATATTAAAACTTTAACAAAAAAGAAAAACTTAATAAACCCGATTAATGAGTAACCGAGGCGACAACGAAGATCAATCAACGACCGAAGAAGATTTGGTAGAAGACTACTACTCAATTCTAAATGTTCCCAAGACTGTAATTTACCTTTTCACCAAATTTCTGGTAATTTTCACATTTTTCTAGGCAAATGACAAAGAAGTTACCCAAGCATATCACCGCTACGGCTTGATTTACCACCCGGACAAGCACAAAGACCCAGAAAGTAAGCGGAATGCAGAAATTTTGTTCAGCAAGATAAAAAAGGCCTACGATGTGCTCATAGACCCGCACAAAAGGGCCATTTATGACAGTGTTGGAATGAAAGGACTGCTTCAAGAGGGTTTACAAATCGCGGTCAGGTCCAAAACTCCGCAAGAAATTCGCGAGGAATACGAAAGAATTTTTAAAGAGCGCGAAGAACGACGCCTAGAAAAGTTGACCTATTCTCAGGGCCATTTTTCCATGCAAGTGGACGCTTCGCGCATTTTTGACTCAATTACAGCTGAAAATGAGCAATTTTTTCCAAGAGCCAAACAGCCCTTTGTTGGTATGGGAAATTTTGACATGTACCAGAGTTTGGATTTTCCTTTATCGATCAATGACACAGTAACTTTAAGTGGGTCTCTGAACACCCACGATAAATACGGAAATGGATCAGTAAGTGCCAGCTTAAAAAGAATTTTAACGTCAGACACTGTTGTAGAAGTAATTTTTATTTTTTTTTAATTTATAAATACGTATCACACAAACTAAGTTTATTTGAGCATTGCATTTCCCCTAAAGTTTAGAAAAAAAAACTTTGATTCTTCTAAAAATTACTTCAGAATACACGAAGGATTAAACAATTATTATTTTTTCTAAATAATTTTACGGAGTGGTGACATTAATGACCAGTTAAACATATTTCTTACAAAATAATTATTAGTTAATTAAATGGGCAAATAAAAATGTGAGCAATAAAATTAAAAATTAATTAAAAATATTTTTCTTTAAAATTTTTCAATACAAGAAAAAAACAACTTAAGTTCACTCTTGAATTAAAAAATTTAAAGCTAGAGTTTTTTATCATTCAAACTTAAAATTATTTTAAAGAATTTTGTTGACTAAAGTGCTACTCTTTAATAGAAATTTATTTTGATTCAAAATATTTCTCATTTTCAAAACTTTTAGCAAATTTCAATTAAGTGCAGAAAGATAGGTGGTGTTTTTTGAATTTCTGTTTATGAAATATTCTGCAATAAATCTTTAAAATTCAGTCTTTTGTGAATTTGGGATATTATATTATAAATCCATCTCAAATTTAAGTGGCGGTACAGATTCAGATTAAAATTTTAACATTTTCTCTTTTTTTATGGCAAGTTTTGTTAAGTATTGATTTGACATGATGGTCGACGGTAATTTTACGTAATTTCATACTTTTTTAAATGAATTTTAACATTAACCAAAATAATTAATTTTTTTATTAATTGAATTAACCTCCTTTTAAGGAGAAGTAAATTTTAAAGTTTCAAAAAAAGGAGAATTTAAGTATTAAGTAAGAATTTTAAAAAAAGATTCAAATCACACGGCTACCATGATTTTGTGAAATTCAGAACAAAATTATACGATAGAACGGAAAAATTTATGAATTTATGAATTTGTTTATTTCCAGTAAGTAATTGAGATTAAAGTAAAATTTTTTAAGCTTTTAAATTTTCTAAGGTAAACGCAATGGTTTTGTGTAGTTAAGTACAAAAAAATAGAATTTTGAAAAATTGAAAAATTTTTTTTCTAAAAGTTAAAAAAAGTGAATGCAACATGATGCAACAATCAAAGTTGCATCAACTGTCAAAGTTTGCTAATGATGTTCAAAATCTCTGCAAAATGCACTACGCTTGTATATATTGAAATCTAATTTCTGCCAAATATGCTGAGTCTAGCAGGCTTTGATAGTTGATGCAACTTCAAATGCTGAACCATGTTCATTCACGGAACTTATTTAACTTTTAGAAAAAAAGTTTTTCAATTTTTCAAAATTCTATTTTTTGTACTTAACTACACAAAACCATTGCGTTTACCTTAGAAAATTTAAAAGCTTAAAAAATTTTACTTTAATCTCAATTACTTACTGGAAAAAAGTGTGAATTTACCAAAAATTACGTAATTTTTTTTATAAAAAAAGCTTAAAAATTAATAAAATCTACAAACAAAACTGCTAAAAAGAGACTATTTTTGGCCTTTTTACATTTTACGATAAAAGAATAAAATTTTGAAACTTTACTAAAATTACCGTCGACCATCATGTAAAATCAATTATGTAAGACAAATATCTTGTTATCAACAATCAAAGATTTTCTGAAATTCGACAACGATTGTTGCATCTTGAGGCTAGGTCTGAGTTTTGTTTCGTTCTTTTGTACTAAATTTGGTAATGTGAAACTTTAGTAAATTACAGTACAAAAAGTAAAAAAATTTATATTATTTTCCGAATTGTGTAAAAATGGTTCTGTAAAGATTACAATATTGTACAAATTTGTTCAAACTAATTCTAAGCTCTACAAAAACTCTGCAATTGTCTGTGAAATGCACACCATCAAACGATACGTGATTTTGCAGAGCTTGGAATTCGCTTGTTCAAATTTGTACAATATTGTAATCTTTGCAGAACCATTTTTATACAATTGGATTTTTACACAACTTTTTGTACTGTAATTTTTGTACTGAAATTTCACATTGCCCTGAATTTTAAAAAAACATAAATAAAGTAAAAAATTAATTTTGGGTCTAACTTTTTCATTCTTAAGTTGATGCCTAAAAATCTTGGAATTAAAGTGCATTGTGAATTTTAGAAAAAAAGAACAAAACAAAAATTTAAAATTCATACAATCTTTTTCTAGCTCTACAACTCGTTTTGCAAAATGAATCATTTCACACAACATTTTGATCAAATAAATTTAGTTTTTGCAAAGCTAATTGTAGAAAATTTCATTAAAATTAAATTTTAGATTCAAAACGTAGTATCGGCTAATTCATTTCGCAAAATAAGTTTAAGAGCTTAAATAAAATTATTTTTTTTTGATCATTTATTCCAAAATTTAAAGTTAGCTCATTATTAATGTTTAAAATAAATACCTGCCTTCTATTGACTAAATCAGCAAATTAAAAAATTCTTTTTTTTTAAATTTTAAAATTTTTCAAATTTACGTAAATTTAATTAAAATTCAATTTTGTCAGGGGCAAATAATTGTAAAAATGTTAAAAGAGTAAAATGTCAAATATTAAATTGATGCATTATATTTTAGAATACAAACATAATTTTTTTAAATAAATTTTATTTTTGATCAGATTTTTAAAAAATAAATGATGGTTTCGCTATCAAATGTCGTTTGTTTACTGTTCACCATGATAAATTGTAGAACACTTAAAAAAATTATTCTTATTTGTAAATTAATGCTCAAAACCTTAGTTTTGTTTTACTCTATTTTATCAAAAAAATAAAAAAATATTTAATTAGTTAAAAACAACTATGGGTGCTAACCAAGGTTTATCAGCTATGTTATTCAAACGACTTTCTCAAAAATGGTTTTTATCTTTTTACTAAAAAATTTTAGAAAAATTTTCTAAATTTATAATTTAGCAATGGGTCTGCTAATGCCATATTTCGATACAAAAATGGTTCTATTGCACCTGTACTGGTGGGCACTGTTAATTACCAATTGGACACTCATTTAATCGGTCAGCTGCAGTACAAAACGGGTCTTAATTTCGCCAATTCTCACATGAGCACGGCACTGATATATGAAAAAGATAATCTCAGTGCTAACATTCGCTTTCAGCTCAGTGTAAAAAATTCCTTTGTAGCAGCACAAATAGCTAGAAAAATTACAGATTGGGACTTAAAACTAAAATCATCGGCTCAATACGGGTTCATGGGTGTCACTTTTTCGTACGGCATAGAAAAACAAATAACTCAATTTTCCAAAATTGATGCATCCATGGTCATTAATTCTTTAGCTGGTGTGGCTTTGCACCTAGAGTAAAAAAAAATTTTCAAAAAAATTTACTTTTTTTATTTTTAATTTAATTTTAATTTTTAGATTAGAGAGAGGACTGCAAAAATTTGTTGTCCCGGTTCATTTGTCGCGTGATGTTATTCCCTCTGCTATATTCTACGGAACAGTCACACCGATTGTTTGTTATTTTGTTGTAAAGAAAATGTTAATTGATCCATATCTAAGAGACAGAGAAGAAACGTAAAGTTTTTTTAAATTTTTTTTTGTTTGAATGTGAAAAAAATTTATTTTAGAGAGGCCAAGATTAAACAGGAAAGACTTAGAACAGAAATGATGGAAAAAAAGAGACTTGCTTTGGCAGCGGTAAATTAAAAGTTTGAAAATAAATTTTTTAGTGATTTTTCTGATTAAAATAGCAAAATTTAATGAGAGAGACTGTTTCGCGGATTGTCGAAAAAGAGAGTCCAAATGGTTTGATTGTAACCAGAGCATTGTATGGTAAAGTTCGTCCAGAAGATAAGTCCGAGTAAGATTTTAGAACATTTTGTGTAGAAAAAGTGATTAGCTTTGATCCTTAGATCTAGAACTGTGGTTGAAAATGAAAAATTAGTTGATGTTACAATTCCGCTACAATTTTTGGTAAAAGATCATTCTTTGCACATAGTTAATGACCAACCTAAAGTAACGAAAAAATAATTTCAAATATTAAAAATATTAAATTCGATTTTTAAGAGTAATTTGGAAGGATTCTATGATCCATGTATCGGAGAGACCAAAGTTTTGTTCATTCAATACAAATTTAATGGTGAATTTTATGAAACAACTTTTGATGACGACAAATTGGTGCGACTTCCTAAAGCGTCGCATAAGGTTCAATGGTGGTCAAGACCGTTTTCGACAATCCGAAATCAGTGATTTAACACGATTTTATTCCTGTAATTAAGTGAAATCCTTGGTGTTTTATTAAAAGTGAATTGGAATTTTAAAATCTTACAATTTGTTTTGATAATTTATTCATTTGAAATAAAAATTATTAAAACGTTTTATATTTTTAGTTGAAAATTTAAAATTATGAAATTCTAGATTTTCGGGGTATTTTAATTTGAAACATAATTTTCCTCACTGCTGGTTTCTAAAAAAAACACTTTTTAATAAAAAGAAGCCTAATTTATTAAAGTTTAGTCTATTTCAATGAAATTATCTAATTTAATAAAATTTTTAAAAAAATTATTATTTTTTTGAGTTTTTTCTAGAACCAAAATTTTCCCAATTAAGAATCAAATTCTAATTATGCATTAATGAAAATCAAAGGAATAAAAAATTTAGTTTTGAATAAAAAATGTTTATTTTAATACTTAATTTTGGACTTTATGACAGTCCAGCTTTCGTATCTTTACTTAACCTAATTGAAATGTAAATTAATCTCAATTGAGAAAAATATTCGACCATTGTATAAATTGTTTCTTGTGAAACCCTTGATTTTTTTCCAAACAAAGTACGCATATTACCCTCTAAAACAGTATGTGACAAATCATTATTAATATTTAGGCTGCCAAAAAAGTATCTTTTGAAAAGATTAAAATAAATTTTTTATAGAAAAAATTAAATTAAAAAAACTTGAGTACTACATTATTCCTTTTTAAATTATTTTTTAGATAAAATTTATTTTGACTATTTTTAAAGTTATTTCATGTTATGTTTTGTTTCATCACAGGCTAAAAAGTTCTTATCATAATTTAAAAGAAAAATTTTAAAATTAAATAAATTTCCGAACGAATTTTAAACAACAATAATTTGCCTTATAAACTTGTGTAAAATTAAGTTTGTTTTGAAAATAATTTTAATAATATGATATTTTTAAATGTGAATGTAAAGAAAATTATTTTGAAAATTTTCATAATTTTAATTTTTAATTTTTATTATTTAGAAAATAAAAAATCTTGGTCGCTAGCCTGTACAATAATTTTTGAAGCATTTTTAATTAAAATTTCGGAAATTTTTTTAATTATTTAGATTTTGAAGAATATGGATGATAGAGCTGTAATTAATATAAGACTCCAATTTGAAGAATTCAAGTTCTCATTCGAGAAATCAAAAAAAGTCGTATCGATAAAAAATGATAGAAATTTAAAAAGACAAATATCACAAAATCTTGGCCTTGAAGACATTTCATTCATATATGAATTTCATCCAAATTTTCAACATAATGAATTGATCGGTGATTGGATCAAAAAGGAGAAGAATCCCAAAGTGGAAGTTATTGTCAAGTCGAAATCGCAATCAAACTCATCTCAAGCAATCGGTATATTGGGACTTAATTTTGGCTCATTAGATGAAATAGAAAAATCTCGCCATGAGTCACTTGTCAAACAGCTAAAACTAATTGAAGAGAAACATGATTTAAAATTGACAGAAATAAATAAGGAGAACCTAATAAAATTCAGAGAGCTAAAAGAAGATAACCAGCTAATTACAGAGAAACTTGACCAGCTAATTGGCGAACAAAATTTACATCCATTGATAGATTTTGTTTCAAAATTTCGCCTAAAAATTTTAAATCAATTGGTAATCGAAGAAAAGATTCCGTCAAGCATCAACAATTGGAAATCAATGTACGATTATTTAAAAGAAAAAAACACCCGAAGAGAACTTTGGTCAATAATTGATGAGCAGGCCGAAAAACTAGGACTCGATTATGAAGATTGGTTCAAGCTGAGAGACTTAAGCAATGATATAAATTGTTTTAAGCATCCTAATCCAAGACTTGATAAAAAAGTTGCTTACGAAAAAATCAATAGTTTAAAGTCAACTCGATATGACAATTATCAAGCTCCATTCAAAAATTTAATCGATTTATTTGAGAAAAATAATTGGTCATGATTTAGTTTAAAATATAAAGTAATATATTTTTTATTCTTTTATTTATACATTTGACTTTGTGTTTAAAAAATTTTAATATCGTTTTTTCATTTAAATTTTAAATAAATAGATCTAAATTGAATAAAATAAATAAATACTCTTAAATAAAATAAAATTAAATTTTTTTTCTATAAAAAAAAATATTAGCCAAAAATAAAAACTCAATTTTTTTTATTGAAAAATGACGGTTTGGACTAAAATTTATGTATAATGATCCTGACACCAGACTTTTGTACACCAGATCAATTTTAAAGTCATTTAGAAGTCAAGTCAGCACTATTGACTTTTATTATTTACATCTATAACTATTAAAATTAATATTTTTTATTAATTGGTATGCTAAAGATAAATTTAAAACTTTAGAATTAAAACCTAATTAGAAAAAATTAAAATTAATTTAAAATTAAATAAAAATTATTATTCACACTGTCAAAAGCTATTTAAATATGTGAAGTTTTTTCAAAGTGATGAAAATTGATTTTAACACTAGAAGCACCAAAGAGTCAAAATGACTCTTTTACGATTTTTGGCCGCCAAAATCCAAGTCAATTTTTGTTATTTGAGCATAATATCAATGAACGATTGACGTCAATAGTGTTCAAAAGAGATTGTTTTCTTGTCGCTTCCCAAGACGGATTTGTAAATACATGGACACGGCCTGGAAAGGTAGATTTTAAAAAAATTAAATTTTTTTTTTAATTTTTTTTTTAGAGTGTAAATTCGAATCGCTTTTCCAAAGTTTTAGACGATACCACTACCACTTGTCTGTGACAAACAGGGCGCTCAAGCTTATTGGGCCTTATTTGTTTAAATTTTTTAGCTCAGTTATTTAAATTATCTAAAGATAATTTCAAAAAATTTAAAAAAGTGGCTAATAAAATTTTTAATCTTTTTTTTTTGAGAATTTAATTACATGCCTATTTTTTGTTTTAATTGAACTATAAGATCGAAAATCAGGATTTTTTCTTTATAAATGTTTTTTTTATTTTGATACAATAAATGAAAAAAAATTAAATTATTTGTCTTTTTGCGCAAAAACAAGCCAATTTACTGGAATATTTTTTCTAAACTAGCGTAAAATTTTGTCATTTTTTTTGACACAAAAACATTTCAAAGAGAATTTTCAAATAAAAAATCTCTATTTTTTTTTGTACATTTGGCTGAAAAGAAAGCCGATATTTAACCATTCCAAACTGTTTTTACTCGGTCCATTCTTTAATTTTAATTAAAATAAAAATTAAACAAATTTTTTTTAATATTTTATGTAATTTTTGACTTAAATTGAAAAAATTAAAAAAACGAAAAAATAAAAAATAAATTATAGAATACTAAAATTTTTATTATCAGCTTGCTAACACTTGAATAATAATACCAATATTATTGTTTTTAAAATAATTTTTATTCATTCTACCCATATGATATTTTTTTTCATATAATAGATGAAATTTTGAATTCAAGATTATAAAAACAAGTCCCAAATGGTAGAAGATGTTCCTTAAGAATATCCTGATTAATGCGAATTGATTAAGAGAAAAAAACTTAATGGATTTGATAAAAGGAGAAAATTTATTACTAAAACGAGCATTTTTTATTAAGAAATTTCCAAGGCTTAAGGAAATTTTTGAAACACTTGCGCTGATGTAAATGATGCTTTATCCGTTTTTTTTTGGAGCTGGATAAAGCATCATTTCTCGCTTGGTCTAGCTTCAATCACTAATTATTCTAAATAATTAAATTCAATTAAAATTAGCTTGTCTAAAATAGACAAACTCAAATTATTTTTTTATTTTAAATTTTCGAAAAAAAAAAAATAATAATAAATTTTTACATCATACTTGAAAACAAATTACATTAAAAATAAAAGCACTTTTTGACAAAAAAGAGAACCAACAAAAAAAAAAAAAAAGTTGAAAAAAAAAAAATTATTTAGGCTTGCGAGCCGGCTCAGTGGCAGTTGGCGGAGGCGGCGGACCTTCCTCCTCCAATTTCTTCATATAATCCATAAGAATGCTCTTTCTGTGATCAGGCGCACACTCGAGCACAATCCAACTCTTGTCCTTGCTCAAAAAGTCCTCAATTTCCTTCATGTGACTAGGTGCCTCTTTCAGCATGGCCAAACTCTTGTGGCTTATCATCTTAGCCTGTAGCAACAACTCCTTGAAGTCGTGTACCACTTGGTCAAACTTTTCTCTTTGATAATTCTCAAACTCTTTTTCGAATCGGAAATTCTCCGATTTCTGAAGTGCTTCGAACCTTTGGTCCGATTTGAGCATTTTTTTCACCTCTTTCCACTCTGACTTTTTCAATTGGATGCCAGGCGTGTCATCCAGAATCTTGAAGAACAAGTCGCGCTGCTTTGCCCTAAATTTGCTCATGTGCTCCTCGAACAGCTCTTCCTTGGCCTCCTTGTCCAGTATCTTGCAGTGGGACCATCGCGGGTCTTTCTTGAGGATTTTTTTCGCCTCCTTCCAGCTCAAGTCGGCACCCACAACAGGTCTGATCAAATCGATGAGCAAAGCTCTGAAGTTCTCGATGGCCTCGTCTTTTTTGAGCGAGTCGCGCTCTTTCTCCCTCTCGGTCTCATACTTGGACAACTGCTGCATCACTTCTTTGTTTCGCTCGCGCAACGAAGCCTCCTCCCTTTCTTTTTTCTCCTTTTGACGCCTCTTCTCATCATCGGAGTCGTCGCCGGCCTCCAAATGGCGACAAAAGTCGCGGAACAAGTCCTCTCTTTTCGAGTTGCTCTCGACTGCCTTGTATCTCTGGTCATCGTTTATGAGCTTCTTGGTCTCTGTCCAGCTAGAATTACGGTTTAACTTTTGCTCTTTGAGCAATTGGATAAAGTTGCGCTTCAATTTTGATAACTCAACACAATTTTCTAGTGACCAATTTTTGGTCACCAAATATGTGACCCAATAAAAAATCCGGTCACTAAAATGTCATGAGTCATCAGGCCCCATATTACATGACCAATTTGGACACATTACAGGCCAAACCCAATTTTTAAATTTGTTTATTACTTGATTATCATCTTTAATAATTTCAATAATTTCAATGTATGTTGATGATACGAAAATCCTTAGAATACTTCCTGGATAAATCAATGCAAATTCAAAACGACTTGCCATACAGCTGGTTACAGTAGTTTGGGAAAAATAATCCAATACATAAGTTTGTGTTAGCAAAAAATAGAATTGAAACCTAAATTAGTATATAAAGCATATTTCTGAATGCATTCATGGAAAGAAAATAAGCTAAATAAAGAAATTAAAAACAATAGTTAACATTTTACAACTCAGCAAACAATAAAATGATACATCAGCGACCAATCTATTTCATGAAAAGTAGAATTGTATATTTTTGTAATATTTAGTTTTTTAAAAAATTTTAAATAAAGTTTTACCAAAATATTAATTATATTCCGACGAAAATTTTAAATTGTGATTCTAATATTAGAAAAAAATTTTGTCAAAATTAAAAATTCAATGATATTATATTAAGATATTATATTATTATATTAATGATATTATTTCTTTTATATTCATTAATATTTTTAATTTTAAAATTATCTAATTTAATTTGAAAATTTGATCATAGCTTAAATCAAGATTTTATGCTAATTTAACTTTGTTGACGTAAATTTTAGATTAATTTAAAGAAAAACTAGGTATTTTAAAAATCCACGTAATCAAAATTCAAGGTAAATAATTAATTTTATTTTAGAATCTAGAAAACGTTATTAAATAAGAATAAAGAAAACATTGTTATTAGCTGCACAATTAAATCTGGTAAGGGTGGCAGGAATTTTCCGGAGCAGAGCAATTTTGTTTAAATAATACATTAATGACTTTTTCAAAATGAAGATTGGTATAAAAAAAATTATTAAATAATAATTAAAAAAGTTTGTTAAAAATTAAAATGGATTTTAAACCATTTTTATTTATTAATAAATTCGGATTTTATACAATTTTAAATAAAATGCTCTGCTCCAGATAAAAATTGCTCCTAATTTTACTCTTTCCAATAAACTGATCTAATAAAAAACTCCTAAAAAATAATAAAAAATAAAAATCTATTCAAGAGATAAATATTTTTTTCTCATTTTTATTTATGTTTATTTATCTTTAAAAAAAAATTTCATTTATGTGACCTTCTCTTTTTTTATGTTTTAGCATCTTCTTTATATGTTTTTTCTACTTCGTCCTAATTGGAAAGTTAATGATTGGTCCAGAGGTATCTTAATCGTAAATCAAGAGTAACAGTAACAAGGTATAGAAATGAGAAGTTTCATCCAAAATTCTGTATACCAAGGTTACAAAACCTGTTTGAGCCAGACGACCCTTGGATTTTTCAACAAGATGGCGCTTCAGCAGATACTGCTCACTCGGTAAGCGACTAGTTCAAAGAACATAGCATTGAGGTTCTGCCATGGTTTACCCGATCACCAGCTCTCAAATATCAATAACTAATGGTCATACATGGATGCCAAATTGGTAGACGCTAAAGTTGCCTCTATTGAGCACTTAAAAGAGGTTTTGCACAAAGAGCGTTTCAAGAATCCGACTGAGTACGTACAAAAATTGATTGAATCTATGCCAAAAAGAATTTTGGCTTATAATAAAGACTTTCTTTCTTAAATTAATTTTATCCATTTTTTCTATTCATATTTTTTATACAAATTTTTTTTCACTTAATTTTATTTCTGGTTTTTTGTTTTTGGATTAAGACAAATAAAAAATGAAAAAAGTCGCTTTTTTTAATTATCCCGCCTATTATTTGCGTAAAAACAATTATTTTGTTGAGAAATATTGAGTTGAATAAATTTAACATCGACTTCTTTCAGCATAGAATTATCAAACGTCTTGCTCATTTTGTACATAAAATTGTAAATTTAAAAACATCGCCTGTTGACTTAAAAGAAGTTTTAATCAGCAACCGCTCGAAAAATGTTGATTATAATCTAAGAAATTCAAATGACTATCTTGTTCCTTCTAAAGGAAAGTTTAATGATTATGGTGAAAAAACGTTTGATTATTTTTATTCTAAGTTCATCTATAAATTACTTATTGATGATCTCCATTTAGATTTTGTCCTATTTAAACGAAGAATAAATAATAACATTAATTTAATTTTTAAAAAATTTTGTAAAATTTTTTCTAATTTTGATATTAATTTCAGATATCTAATTTTTTATTAATATTATAATTTTTATGTGCATTTTTTGATTATTATTAATAAATGGGCTGAATCAACAATTTATGGGTTTTGACCTTAGGTCTCTTTGATTGAGTTGGAAATAGATCTTTTTACATACAGTGGTGATTTGACACTAGGGTTTTTACCTTTTTTTACGTAAAATTACATAAAATTACGTAAATTTACCACTTTTTACGTAAATTTTCGTAATTTTACACTTGTAAGGACTGGTAAATTTACGTAAATTTACCCAATTTTACGAAATTTTACGATAATTTTCGAAAAAACTGGTAAAAACAAAAGGGCCAAAAAAAAGCCAATTTTCAAGCAATTTCTTAGAATTTTTGGAAAATTTCAAAAAAACAAAAAAATTTTTAAAAAAAAAAATTTACATTTTTTACGTAAATTTACGTAAAATCCGAATTTTTTAATTGTAAAATTTTGTAAAAAATTGTAAAGTACAGTAAATATTTTTATTTTAATAAATCAGACTATTTTAAATGGAAAAAATTAATGATTTGACCAGTCTCCATTATTTTGAATCACAATTGGGATAACCTAAATAAATAATTAATTTTGTTTTGAGTCAAATTTTTTTTTTAATAATACCTTTTTTAAATGACTTATATATGATAAACATTTTTTAGGTGTTAAAATTTTTTGGAACTTAAATATAGTCTCAATGACCTCATCTTCATTTTTTCCTTCTTGAGATAAAATAAACTTTTTTAATTCGTTCCAAACCATCTCGATCGGATTTAAGTCTGGCGATTGAGGAGGGGATTTAGCCTTTTTTAATTTAGAAAATATTTTAAATTAGAATTTTTTTATAAAGAAAAAAATACCCAAATAATTTGATTTTTTTTCAAAAAATCATTACAGATGGAAGAGGTATGTTTCGGGTCATTGTCCTGATGTAACATGAAATCAAAATCAAAATTTTCAAAAGCGAAAGGAATAAGATATTCTGCCAAAATATCTCTGTATAGAACCGAATTCATGTTTTGTTTAAAAATCTTTATATTAAAATTTTTTCCTTTTTATTCTTACAAAATAAAATTAACAACACTTTTTTTGATTTAAAGCGATATTACATGAATCTACCATATTTTACAATTTTTTACAAAATTTTACAATTAAAAAATTCGGATTTTACGTAAATTTACGTAAAAAATGTAAATTTTTTTTTTTAAAAATTTTTTTGTTTTTTTGAAATTTTCCAAAAATTCTAAGAAATTGCTTGAAAATTGGCTTTTTTTTGGCCCTTTTGTTTTTACCAGTTTTTTCGAAAATTATCGTAAAATTTCGTAAAATTGGGTAAATTTACGTAAATTTACCAGTCCTTACAAGTGTAAAATTACGAAAATTTACGTAAAAAGTGGTAAATTTACGTAATTTTACGTAAAAAAAGGTAAAAACCCTAAGGTCAAATCACCACTGTAAATACAATAATTTTTGATTCGTAGCTTTTTATTTAGCGTGACTTTTATAGTGTTTTCATTAATTTATTTTTTTTTAAAATTTGAAAAATGAACACTTAGCCGAAAAAAATTAAAAATGAACTTAAGATTGAACAAATGCATGAGATATGTTTGTATAAAGAAGCAAATCGGAGTCCTTTCATTCATAAATAAAAAATAACTTACTTTAAATTTAAAATTTTTTAAACTGTTTTAATTATTTTATTTTATCTTATTTTATTTTATTTTTTTTTTATCTGAAGGAGCGTATGCTCGAACAGAAAACAAATAAATAAAAATAATAATAATGACACAAAAACAATTGATCATTAAATTTTCGGAAAAATTTAAAATTAGAATTCCGTAGTGAAAAAAAAAATAGTAATAATGTTAAAGTTGTTGAAAGCCAGAAAGTTCTTTTTGCCGTTCAAGATGTTCATGAGGCCCTCCAAAAGATTCAGTTATTTATTAAAGAATCAAAAGATTTTAAAGACTCAGATATTGATTTAAAATCAAATGTAAAAAGCAAAGTATCCGAATTAAATTTTTCTAATTTAAAATCAATCGTTATTTTCTTCTTTTTTCAATAAAAATAAATTTTTGCTCCAAAAATTTATTTGTTAAATGGCGAGATTTTCAATTTTGATATTTAAGTTAGTCGACATAACTATTTTTCGACTACACCAAGTGCTTGTAGTGCAACGTTAAAAAACAAATATTTACGGTATTTTTTACCTTTTCGTTTTCTTACGAATTCATGTGAGCTTCTATTTTTTTTTTGAAAATTGAATTAAGTTTGCTTTTTTAAAATCTATCAATTTAGAAAAAATATATCCAATCCTTCAAGAAATTAAATTTTTTTTTAAAAGAGATATTTCGAATTTTACCTTTTTTGATTTTTCAGAAAAAAAAAATGATTTTATTTTGTTTTTTTTTTAATTATATTAATAAAAGTAATAACTAAAAGCTACCCCAAAACAAAGCTTGAGAACAGGAAAAACTCTTAGAATTCGTCTTAGGTAGCAGTATTTGGCATTTACCTGAATACAATGTCTGAAAATATCTAAATAAAATTGAAGATGCAATATTGATGAATTCTAGGCAAGGAATTTAACGAACTTTTCCTATAACAAACCAAATTTTTAAGTATTTATAGATCCTAGTCTTAGTGATTCTTGCTGATGACGCTTTGGTTCCTAAGATACCGATTTTTATTTCATAATTTTATGATATTTCAAATTGATTTACGTAAATTTTAGCTAATTAAAAATCAAATTAAGTGTTTTAAAAATCTACGTAATCAAAATTTAGCATTTTCAATTTATGTTTGTTGGAAAGCTTTTTCTTCCCCATTCTTAATTTCTTAATCTTAGTTACATAAGCACTCTAATGCTTTTTTCTATTTTTTATATTCATGTCATTAATTTTATTTTAAAACGTAATAAATCAAGAATTTATAAAATTGAGTGCTGTAAATTGGTAGACTAATTGATTTTTTGATAAATTTTACCTTTTCTTTTTTTATTTTAATTTTTTTTAAATAATTTACTAAATCTAATTCATATTCTACGTTTTTGTTTTTCTATATTTTGATTCATTCCCAGAATATAATGAAAATAAAAAATAATTATTATAAAACAATTTTTTTACCATTTTGATAATTTTAATTTGGAAAATAATTATCGTAGAAGCAATTTTTAGATAACGAAGCATAGCTTTATATTGCGAGTAACGAAACGTTAGACAATTTGTCTTCCCCAATCTATTTCAATACACCCGATAAAATATTTGTTTCTAAGTTTTTTTGTCTATTTATTAAAGAAAAAAAATTCAAAAATTGTGAGTCAAAAATTTCTGGTTGGGTATTTATTGCTAAAAAATTAACAATAGGATAAACCGAATTTTTTTGTACCATAGTTTCTAAAAAAGAATAGTTTTGAGAAAAAAAAGAGCATTTTTTTGTTTAAAATACTTAATAGATGAGATCTTTAGTGTAAGTGCTAATTTTTTTCTTGAAAGTGTGATGATCTGCGTGTTTACAAGTGCTGTTTGTTTATTAAATTCCAAAACTTCATTAATAGCATCGCTATACGCTTTGAGGTTATTAGCGTAAGCTTTCAGGTCATCGTCAGTCATAGCATCCTCCTTAACTTTTATCTCAAGTAAGTTGACGTTTAGCACTTCATTTTGGCTATCAAAGGAGGATTCGTTGGTTTGACTCATTCTTATTTTAAATCATAAAATTATTTTGATTACTTAAATTATTTTCTCAATTCATATAAATTCTCGTCTTTTATAAGCACCGCTTACAAATACATGCAGTTTTGTTTTATTTTTATTTTATAGTAAGTTGTTGATATTTTATTTTGAACAGCTAAGAATCTTTTTTGGGTAATGCAGGGATTTTTTTTAGTAAATTTTGATATTACTTACATAGCGGAATGGTTAGAATATTGGATTTTAGAATTTAATAATTTTAGAGGTAGAAGTTCGATTCTGAGTCAAGCAAGTTTTTTTTTTGAGGTAAAGTGAGTAAAGAATCTATTAAAAGATCAAAGTTCAAAATAAAGTAAAAAATAAAATTTTTTCCTTTGATTTTTTTTGGTTTCATATTAATTTAAAATATAAAAAATTAGTCGGTCGAGAGCTTTTATTTTGAATAAATAAATAAGATTATGTTTCAATTTGATTTTGATGCATATTTTTTAGCTGTTAAATATAGTAAAAAGAAAGAGTTCAATGAGAGAAGAATAATTAAAGGAGTGCAGTGAATAAAAAAGTATTAAAACAAAAAAGAACTTATATTTGCAAAGTATAATTTTAATTCATTTTCAAAATTTTGCATGTGATTATAATTTTTATATATGTAATAGTAAATTTTGAGATTAAGTAAATTTATAGAATTACGTGTCAATGCGTAAAATTGTAAAAAAATATAAAAATATTGGATTCTCAAAATTTACTAAGTAAATTTGTAAATTTACTTGTGCTAACGGAATTCTATAGAATTTTTAATTTCTTCTCGTAAATTACTAGATAATTTATGCGTACATTTTGAGAACAATTTTAAAAATTATAATAAATCAAAAAATCTAAAAAGCATAAAAATGAAAATAAATTTAAAAAAACTAAAAACCATTTTGGTCATTATTTTATTTTCAATGGTGACCAACGTCGAAAATTATGTAAAAAAATTGAATGAAATTTTTTTTAAAGGTTTCAAACTTGCAACATAGTGCAACATTCAAAGTTGCATTACATATCAAGGTCTGCTGAATTTGCAGAGTTCAGCAGAAATTAAATTTCAATATAATCAAGCGTGGTGCATTTTGCAGAGATTTTGCACATCATTAGCAGACTTTAACAGTTGATGCAACTTTGAATTTTGCACCATTCTGCATTCACAGAATTAATTTTAAACTTTTAGAAAAAAAGTTATTAAATTTTTTTACACTTTGTTCTGTTCTTTTGTACTGAACTTCACAAAACCGAAGCTTATAGAATTTTTAATAAGCTAAGTGACTTTTTAATAAGTGAAGAGGGCCAAAAACGCACACGTCCCGTACTCACTAGTTTAATTTTTACTTAGTCACGAATTTTACTTATATGTTCACTTTATATTTTTATTGTCCACCTAATTTTGGTAATGGTCACCTAAATATTTTTTTGTTCACTTAAAGACTTTGATCTAACTAATTAAAAGGAATTTAATCATTACGAAATAATAATGGAAATAATGATGCTCATGTCGAAAATCAAATTTACTTTGCAATTCCCGTTGTCATGGCTCAAATACGGCATGCAAAAATAAATAAAAACTTTATTTTTTTTTAAATTTTATTTTATTTTACTTTACTTTACAAATTTACTTAAGCTTTAAAGTTATTCTCGTAAATTACTAAAACATTTCCAGTAAATTACGAGAAAAAATAAAATATCAGTAAATTTTGAGATTTCTTTTTTTTATTCATTTTTTACAAATTTACGTATAAGAACGTAATTCTATAGATTTCCGTGTTTTACATTTTTACGATAACATATACATATATAAATCTTGATTTTCAACAAAAATCGATTTTCATAAAGTCCGCCTTTGAATCTCATTTCACACTCACACATTGCTTAATAAGCTCGTCACGACTCGGCGTTCCTCGCAAATATTTTCGAGGAGCAAATTATTATTTTTTAGAGGCAAAAAAAAGAGGCAATTATTATGTTAATTAGGAGCAGAAATATTTTTTAGCAGAAGCAAAATTAAAATAAAATAGAAAACAAATATAAAAAAAGACCAATTTTTTCAATAAAAAAATTAAATTACTTATTGTATTTATTTTGGTTTTTGATTTCACACCGTCTTATTTACCGTATCCCCTTGTTTAGCGACGCATGCTTTAATACCATGAATAGGATATTTGGTGCATGGTCTAACATAGACCTCACAATGTTAAATTTTTTATTTTGAAAGTCCTATGGGTCACATAGTCGATACATATTAAAAACGTAGCCTTTATAATAGAAATTCAAATAAAAAAGCAGAGCTTCAAAAAAAGTCTTTATTAGAGACTCGGGGTTTTAAACTTAAAAAAAAATTAAATATAAAAAATATTTATTGAGTTTAATTTATAGATGCGACGTTAGAGTTATGGTAAAAAAAATATTAAAAATATTAAAAAAGTTTAATTTTAATTATTGACCCGGCATTTAAATTTAAAAATTTAAGACAGAAAAGAGAAAAAAAAAATAAAAAAAAATTATTTTTTCGATTTATTCGTTTTTTCGATTTTTATTTTTTCGATTAAATGCTGTGTACCGACAACAATGGGAATATTATTATTCTGACTATATATTGGTAATCATCGTCTCAAGTAAATTTAGCCCCTATTTCACAAACACCAAATATTTCACAGTGTATATCATCAGTTCAAATCCCATTAGATATAATGATGGTTCGAAACGATCCACCAAAATATAGTCAGAATAATAATATTCCCATTGTTGTCGGTACACAGCAGGGTCACACCGTTCAACGTTTGCCATTTCAAGATGTCCCAATACAACAAAATATAGAAAATACTTCAACAAAAAAATTTTGCATATTTTTTTATTTATTTATTTATCTGTATCAAACTAGTGCTCCTTCAGAATAAAAGACCCCTTTCGACCTTTTTACCGCTTTCGATTAGTTCAAATCGATCCAGGAGTCTAGATGAGCAAACCGACAGCGATTCATGGTAAATACTTACTTCATTCATGGTAAAAAAAGAATTTATATATTATATTAAAAGAATATTATATTTTCATTCTGAAGGAGCACTAGCTCGATACAGATAAAGAAATAAATAAATTTGCCAAATTTTTTTTTAAAAAAAAAAATTTGAAGTCAAGTCATTTGACGTGTGTTAAATGTTAAAAGCTGATGTTAAAAATTAATTAATTAGAGAACTAATGAGTGAAAATTTAAAAAATTATTTTTGATTCTCATGAATTAATTCTGCTCCTGTTTGCAATAAAAAAAGCTGTTATAAAAAATAAATTAGATAATTTCTAATTTGATAAACGAAAAAAAAATATTTGATATAAAAAATAATATATATTCGCTCCTATAGAAAATATAAGTCTAAGAAAAAGACAAAAAAAATTTAATTTCAGGTTAAAAAGGTGCAACAAAGTATGTTGACTATGTTGCAGTATTTTTTTCTAATATTTTTCGTTTAATTTTATTATTAATTTTTTAAAAATTAATAGTTTTTGTTCTATTTGAATTCGAAATTCACAAAACACAAACTAGGGATAATTTATTTCATTTTAAACAAGAAATATTTGAAACTTTGAAAGAAAAAAGAAAGTTTGTGATATTTATTTCGAAATTCAGGCAGCATTCGAAAATGTATGGCAAAAAGACCTTTTTTTTAAATGATCAAAATTAAAAAACCAACTGATCAATATTTTATAGTTAAGAGAATTTTTAGGAAATAGGGAATTTTTTTTATACCGGGAATACATAATAAAACGTTACTTCAAAAAAAAAAGATCCCACAAGGTACAAAGTTTAATCCTTTACTATTTCCGGTTCATATAAATTATATACCAGATAAATATTATAAAAACAAAAGCTATTCACAACTTTTTGCGGACGAAAAAGTGTCTTATTTATCTTAAATATGTACAATAACATTCTTTAAATGTTTAATGTCTACATTAAGATAAAGAACAGTGGTTTATTAAGCTCTAAACATCACATCTGCTTATTAAGCTCGTCACGGCTAGCTCGTTCCTCGCAATAGCCGCTCTCTAGGTTTTAATCAATTTTTAAGTCAAATTTGGTATATTTACGAAATTTTATCTCAGAACCACGCATCATCGCAGCACTGTAAGAGAAAATTATTTTCATTTACAAATTTATAAATTTTATATAATCTCGTGAGATGTTTATTATTTTTCTATTAGAAAAATGTCTAATCCATATAGCGACGAATTTCAAAACGCAACAAGATTAATTAGAATACTCATTGATCTTGGTACAGAAGTTTTAAAAGAATGTTTCCAAAAGATTGTTGCCAATAAAAACAGATTTATTTTAAAAAAATCATATGCAGATCAGAAAGAAATTTTTGACGATATTTTGGAGACAAGTAAAAAGAAACAAAATGGAATCAAATTGTTCACAGAACAAAATGAAAAATTGACAAAAGGCGACATTAAAAAATTTGACATAACTTTATTTTTTTTGGTTTTCAAACACTTTTTGAATGATTCAAATATATTAAAATATATAAAAGCAATTAAAGATATACGAAATGCGTGTTTTGCGCATATTCATCATGTCGGAATGGAATCATCTGAATTAACTTTGCTAGATCCGAATGAAGAGCCTCAAAACGCTAAGGATTTTCCACAAAAAGGTCTTGTCAAAAAATTAGAATATGCCTTTTATTGTTTAATTATATTGACAGAAAGTGACAAAAAAAGACAATCAGATAATATTGAATCATTGCGAAATAAAATTAAAAATTCTATTTTAAAACCCCTAGATTCCAAACTTGTTGAAAGCTATCGTGACAAAATCTCAAATTTGATGGCAGAAGATCGCTTAGCGAGTGATCTAATTTTACAAAAAATAGAAGAATTAAATTTAATCGAAGTTGGGACCTTAATCGAAGAGGCAAAAAAACATATTGAAAATGATTTCAAAAAATTAAATCAGAGTTTAAAGAATATTTTAAAGATTTTAAGAAATCAAAATGTTGGTTTGACTGATCAAATGATATCCGTTTCGGATCATTTAGATGAAATAAAAGAAAGCGTTGATTCATCTCGATCGGACATAATTGAAAATTGTGATCAAAATACTGATTTAATTGTTTCAAAAATTCAAGAATCAGAAAATAGAATCAGGGACGAAATAAAAATCATTACTCGAAAAAAGTATAATCATTGCACAGGTATTAACCTCAACGATTTCCGTAACTATTTTTATAACGAAGACAATATATTACGATACTTTAAGATCTTAGTACTTGATTCTAATAATTTGAACGAAGAAAAATTGGATTTGAATTTATTAACAGTTGTGGCTAATTTCGATTGGAACATTGTTATTGATCTTAATCGTAAAGAAAGCTCCAGAGAGTTTTTTTGCAAAAATCCAAAAAAAGAATATATGCTTAAAGATTTAGACGAGCTTGAAATGATACCAGATATTGAATTAATTTTTAATGGTCAAAGATTACTTTATATCTCGTCTAAAAATATTGGCAACTGTGAATATGATCTAATTAATCCTTTAAGAAAATTTTTTGGTAAATTTGAATTTAAAAGATGCGTTTCGGAATTTCAATTTATTTCATCAATTTTTCTCCTTAACGAGACTTATAACAAATGTCAAATTAATAAATTAAATCAAATGAACCGTGATTTTCAATGTTCAATACACCATTACTGCAAAACTAAAAAACTTGAAATGATACATGTTTTATTCGATGATTGGGAAAATATCCAGGATGAGATCAAAAATGTTATAGATGATGGTATTGAAATGATTGAGAAAAGAATTTTGGAAACTTCATTAAATCAATTTTTGACAAATTTTAGGCCAGAGTCATTAAATAATGAAAATGATGTTATTTTGCCAGGTAAAGATTTTGAAATAACTTATAAAGCTGAAAATGAAAAAACATACGGAGCTTTTATTGAAGTATATCATAAAAACATTGGAAATTTAGGTGAAGATGAAAAAATTGATGAGAAAATCGAACAGATTTATTTCGAAAAAAAGTTATCATTTTTAAAAGGTAAGGAAATCGATCCACAAACAATTTATTTAAATGATGTCCTTAAAAAATCAACTTATCATGAAACGGAATTAATCAAACGCTTAAATAACAATCCAACTTCTCCAGTAAGAAGAAAAGTTGATAGAGAGGTTTTTTTTAAAGAAGGTGTTAGTTTAATTATAGATATAACACATGAACCTGGAAGTGGCGGAACAACAGCTGGACGTGTGCTTCTTTTCAAATATAGAGAGAGATATCCTTGTTTTAGAATAAAAAATATGGACCATTCACGCTATTTAATCGATATTTTAAATAAAGTACATATCGAATCAAAACTTGCTTTAATTCTTTTGATTGATAGTTCAGATATGAAGTCAATTGCTAGAAATGATGTTGAAAAATTTAGCCAAAATTTATCTTCAAATAAAAGAATCAAACATTTGATTCTTTTTGTCCAAAGATCTACAGAAAACCCTAAAATAAAATTAAGACTTGAAGATTCAGAAGTAGAGTTTTATGAAAAACTTTATCGAGAATTTTTAAATGAAAAAAGATTTAATGATAGTAATATGCTTTTTTTTAAAAGTTTATTTACATTTAAATTAATTCGTCTTGAACTAAATTCAAAAGAAGATTTGAAAAAAAAAGGCATTTTAGACGATTTGATTGGAAAATTTTGTAGAGATTTAGATGAAAAAGGTAGAGAATTAGTATTATTGGTATATTTTAATGACAAATTTTCGATGAATACGTTTTTCAATAAAAACTTAACAAGTCTTTTATTGGATACCACACTAAAAGATATGACTGAATTTTATGAAAAAAACCAAAACAACGAAAAACTAAATTCACTTAAATTCTTTAAATTTAGAAAAAATCAAGGATTTAAGCCATTGGACAGTGATTTATTCCTAAAAATGATTAATTTTATTTACGCTGATGAAAACTCCTTTAAAATTTTTATCGAGGTTTTTTTAAAATTTATCAATAACATTGGAGCAGGTCATGCGGATTTGATCGAAATGACCAGATCTTTACTTACCAAATATATGTCCGGAAACGAAAAAAAGACAAAAACAATCAAAAATTCAGATTCAGATGCCGATGATCAAGAAATATCAGATCATGATGATTCAAATTCGATTGATGATGATCAATCAACAAAAGGTTTTTATTCGCCTTTAATACATGAATACACTATTAAATTCGGAACAGATAAAACCAAAATATTGCTCGAAAAGTTTTATAAACTATTTGAAACGAAAAAAGAACTATCTCCTTATTTGGGAGCTTTATGGGCTCGATACATATTTCATAATGATGCAAAAAATTATGAAGAAAAATCAAAAGCTGTTATGATTTTTCGAAAAGCTATTGGCATAAAAGAAACGTTTGATTGCGAAATTATTCCATATTATGCGAAAAAATCTGATTTATTATGTTCATATGGTGATATTTTACGACATTTTACATCAGTGAAAATTAATGAAAAACTCGAATATGAAGAAATCATAAAAACAGGCGAGGAATCGTTAAAAGTTTACTGTGAAAGTCAAAAACAAGATGAATATAATGAAATTGCTCTTATAGGAGAGTGTAAAATAAGATTCAATATTCTGTTGTATCATTTTAAGAATCGTTGTTTAAAAAATAATGAACCAGATCCAGATATATATTTAGAAACTTTAGAATCATCCGATACAATCATAAAGGAATCGGAAACAAAAATAGGAATTCAATTTGATAAACTTGAGCGTCTCATCTACCAAAAAGATCTAAAATGGAACTCTGACTTGAATAAACTTTATTTTGATTGCAAAGTTCAGATATTAAAGTTAAGAATGAATAATGTATCGATTTCAAATTTAATGAAATTGCCAGAGACTTATCAAATCGGTCTTAACCACCTGATGAATATGGGAAAGACTCGAGCTGATCAGGCTTCGTTTAGTAAGCTGAATAATTTTTCATCTGATATCAAAAATGATGATTTAATTGAATTAATTAAGCGCTATTATAAGCAAATTGAAACATCAACCAATTTTTTATCTACTAGTTTTAGAGATTTGCTTACTTCGTTGATTATACTGGCTAATAAAAAACACAATTACATTAAATCAAAATATGACATTAGTACTACAATTTTGTTAGCTGAGAAGTGGAAGAAAAATTTTTATTTAGAACCCGAACCGTGCTTTTTTTTAGGTAGTTTATATTTTATTAAAGGAATTGAAACAGAAGGATCTGAAAATCTGGAATATTTTGAAAAGGCACGTGAAAATTTTAGAGCTTGCCGTAAAATGTATACAAAAATGAATCCAGCACCTAGAATGTTTAGATGGCCAGTGTTTGTAATTGGAAAAAATGGAGGTCTCTTATCTCTTTTAAGGCACGACAAAAACAAAGATAAAAATAATATTGTAAGTGATTACATGGAATTTGAAGGTGAAGTTGTACGAGATAAAAAATATGATATTGAAATGGATAAGCTTATAGTTGTTTTTAATAAATTGAAAATACAATATTTGGAAAGGAATTCATTAAATCCTGAAGATCGTCTTGAAGAGCAAGAAAAAGACCAAAAAAAGAAATTCAAATTTCATATTTTAATAAGAAGATGCGATTTATTAATGTACAAATTCAGAAGATGTGATACATAGTACAGAACGTTTTATGTTGAACGCAGATTTCAGAAGATATTTTTAATTTTTTACTTTTGATGGAAAAATTTTACCAAACTACTTTAAAGAGAATAAATATTCTTTCCATAATTTTATTAAATTAAATAAATTTAAAAAAAATTTAACCAAACAATTTAATAAATCATCATCCTGATTAGCTTGATGATGAACTATCTACTTCGTAAAATTCCTCTGGCTTTTGCATTTATGTCTTGCTATTTCATTCGTTTTTCTAGTCTTTTGAGGCTGTCCAAATATCCCTTAGCTTTTTAAATCTTGGCAATGTAAAATTTTAGTACAAAAATTACAGCACTAAAATTTTTCTTTTACAATTAGTCGAAAAAACTATTAAATTAATTTAATAAAATTTTTTTATTTTTTTTTAGAATAAACCTTGACGTCTGACTAAGAGTAAGAGTAAGTTTTGCGCTTACTAAGAGTAAGCGCAAAACTTTCATTTTATTCTTAGAATAATTTCGAATTTATTTTGCAATAAACTTAAAAAATTGTAGAGTTAAATTCGAAATTAATAAAATTAAAAATTAAACTTTAATCTAATTTTTATATTTATTCTAAGAGTAAAAATTTAATTCGATTAAAAATTTAAAATGAAATTTAAAATTAAAAAAATTCGATTTAATAGCCAAAAAAAACTGTATAAAAAACATTTATTTTTTATTTTGCCATTTTCGTCACGAGGTAGCCTTTTTCTACCACTTTTCTTTGGGATTGTGAAGTTCGTTTCAATTCGATCATTTCAATTCAGACAAACTTGAATAACTTTTTTACTAAAAGAGATTTTAAAGACACATATTTTCAGATTAAGCAAAGTTGCTTAAACATTAAGCATTTTACAGAACTAAATTATTCCCTATAATAAAAGTTATTAAAATTTTTCTGAATTGAAACGATCGAATTGAAACGAACTTCACAACCTCCGTTTCTTTGGTGATAATTGATTTGAACAAGTTTCGATTTTGGAAGCTATTGAAATTTGGGATTTGGTTGTCAAATTGAAGTTTCAGATCAAATTTTAAGATCTAAACGATCATTTAAAATTTCAAAACTTAATTAATCTAATGATTTTAATAATTTTTAAGAAATAAATACTAAACATTACTAGACATGTTATGTCTAATAATGCTTCATTATCAAATAAACATCAAAATGGTTGATCTCTAATTTATTTGACAAAAACGGTCAATAATTTAAATAATTCAGGTTAAGTTAATTCACAAATTCAAATTTATAACTTTAATATCCATTCATTCAAACTGAAATAATTTTATTTTTCCACTTAAATAAATTTTAAACTTAAAAACAGTGAATTTTTTTGTCTTTAAAAGTAAATTTTCATTAAAATCAATTAATATTTTTAAACCTATTAAAGTTAAATAAAAAGGAACATTTTAAAATTTTAAATATGAAAATAAACTTGACATGACATGTCAAGTAATTGCTTTGGAAAAAATTTATTTTTTCTCTTTTATTAAAAAAAAATATATATTACAATTTATATTTTGATCTTTTGATCTTGATCTTAAACTTCAATTTGCCATTTGGTTTGGTTAGTCTGAAGGTTCAATCCCCTAAGAGGGTTTCGATTAGTTCAAGATTCAAGTCTAGTCCAAGTTAGGACTTTAAAACTTTTTTCTTTTTCTTTTTAGATAATTATTTAATGTAAATAAAAAAAATGTTTTTAATAAAATTTAAAAGTCTTTGTTGTTGGTTTGTGATGACCGAATTTGCATTTGTGCTCCATTTTGGCCTTTACCGTGCTGCTATGTCATAAACTGGACTCAATATATGACTTGGACTGGTTCAATATGTTTCTACCATTGTTTGTGGTCGATTTGCTTCAGACCAACTTTTGAGAGTTGATAAGATAATGTTTAATATGTGTATTAATACTACTACTACTACTCCTCTACTAGTTAAAATTTTTATTCAAAGATTTGAATTTATTTATTAAGGATTTGCATGGATGTATTTTGGAAAGTGATTGTTCTGGTTTGTGAGAGACCAAGCTCTGCTCTAGTTAATTGTTGTTGGTGGTTGTTGATGACAGTTTAACATATGAGCCAGAATCGACAATTCCAAAACAGGATTCGAAAAAAGTAAACAAAATAAATGAAAAAGTTGTGCGTTTCATAGTTGGAACCAATCAGCCTTTGTCTTTGATACAAAAACCTTTATTTGTTGATAGGGTTGGAGAGTCAAGAGCAAGTTATAAACTACCTGGTCAAAAAATAATAGAAAGCAGACTTTTGCCACAAAAATGGTAAATAATTAAATAAATAAAAGCTTCATTTAATTTATAATTTTTGTTTATTTAGTCCTTCGAAACAAAGCAATTTATTAAAAATCGTTTAGCAAAAGCTAATAATATATCACTCACTTCGGATTTTTGGACATCGACATGTGTTGACAGTTATTTGGGTGCAACGATCCATTTCATTGATGAAGAAGTAGAACCTCACAATTTCAGTTTGTCGATGCGTTTTCTACAGAGTTGGGATCAGTTATAAAAAAATCAATTTTCAGTCAGTATCAGTTTTTTGAGCATCAGTTCAGTATCAGTCTCAGTTGATGGGTATCAGTTATCAGTTAAAAATCAGTTAATTAGAAAAATGATACAATTAGTTTATTTATTAAACAGTTTATTAAAATTAAAGTCTAATTAACATTTAAAACGGATATTTACATATATTTTTTATTACATTTTAGAAACATTATATTTGAAAAATTTTTATAAGTGAATCTACTTCTATGTGGTCTCATCAAAAATGTAGACCCAGAAAAATATTTTTCGATAGATGCCGAGCTGGCTTGAATCGAATAAATATCTCCCACTAACAAAGATAAAACTTTAAAATCTCTAGACCGATTTTTCCAATAACTTAGGATATTTGTTAGTCTAGGGAATTTGGCCTGAATACCTTTGATTAACTTCAGAGGAGATAGAGTGAAGACAAAGAACAAAATCGTGTTGAATAAACGTTTATTATTAATTTAAAGTAAATAGGAAAAAATACAAGTTCAAAAAGCTCCCCTTTTTCAGAATTACAACTTCTATTTATATTCAGTAGTTGTAACTTAAAAAGGTCATTAATCATAAAGAATCTAAATAAAGATAAGTTGTGAATTAAATCGGTCATAAAGATTTATGACGTATGATAAATGATTCATAAAAACATAAAGATAAAATCTAGATAAGTTGTGAAAATTGATAAGGTTAATTTAAATAGTTGAAACGGTTATTTTCACACCGTAACATTACCCCCCCTTGAAAATAATCATTCGTCCTCGAATGGACTAAACAAGGGTAGATTATTTATAACATTAATTTATTGAAAAAATTAGCTGATTTGTGATTGAGTCCAAACTTTCTTCGCTAATTTCTTGATTTTGAATATTGGGCTCAACATTTATTTTTTCTTTTGACATTGTAATCATTTCTATTTGTTCATTGGCACCATTCTTTTGATTTTCTCTAAATTCAGATTTTCGCTGTTCTTCTAATTTATTTTTCTCTGAGTTTAATGTCAAGTATTGGAAACATTTGACACAGAAATTGCATCCTAGGAATAAAAGAAGTAATATGAAAATACTAGTAAAGACTAACACAATAATTCCAAATGTTTTCGTAAAAATCAAATTTAAACTATTCTTTATTTCCATTCTTGTTTCGATGACGTTCGCTTTGATATTAGAAGTGTCTGACGAATGTGAATACCAAGTACCCGCCGACATTTCATGATTTACTTTTTCTTGAAACGTTGATAGAAGATCTATTCCATCAAGCAATAGAGGATTATGATGAACGTTTAATTCTTTTATCTTATTTCCCAAGTAATCAAAATTAAAAAAATGAATTTTTGAATTAGGTACAACACTAGATTGAAAATTTTTTCTAACAATAGTGTAGTTTTGGTTTACCAATTGTATATATTGTATGACTCTATTACAATGTACAAGATTAGATACTTGCCTAATAATATTGTTATAAGTTAAAAATCCTGTTTTTGACGAATTCTTTATATTAAAAACAATAGGTTGATCTGTAAAGCACTGCGAAGTATTCTCATTGCGTGTATCCGTCAAAATTTCTATTTCGCTTACAGACAAACAGTCCGCTTTATAAATTGTACCCATAGTAGTGTAGAAGGTAATTGAACTTCCATCTTTAAGAAAATGTGTAAGATATTTGTCTTCATTTTTTGAAAAAAGGCTAAGTGTCGATTTAAAATTTAAACATTCATTAAAAAGTATTTCATTTTTTTGTTTTATATCTTCGAAAACTCTATAGCCATTGTCAGCAAGTAACAATTCTTTCATTTCTTCTACATTTGAACTCTGAGGTACTTTGTTATTTATATCTTGGTTAGTTTTTCTACTTAGATAAATTCCTTCAACTGTTGTTAAGACTGAGACATTACAAATTATTTGAATTCCGGAAGCTTGAACTGCTAAATGTGATTCACTTATTAAAATATCACTATCTTTATCATATTTGAAGTCTTCCAAAGTGATTTTGTATAGTGGGCATTCGTGATAAATAGCTTTATCCCATATTATAATGGGATCATGAAGATAACAAAAAAGATCTTTAGCTTGACATTTTAAACCAAATAAATGATCAAATTGATTTTTAGCTGTTATTAATTTTGATGAGAAAGAACAAGAAAATGTTTCGCTTTTTCTTTCATTTAACCATGAAAATGTTGCTTTTGGATTAGCAGAATAGGTACAATATTCAGCATCACAATTCATACGCGATTCTCTGCATTTTTTAGTAATAACCATTATCTTGCATTCATCGTTAGTTAGTTTTACAGGTTCTGTTCTGAGCGATTCAAATTTTTCACCCCAAAACGACATTGATGTAACTAAAATGTGTTTTTTCATCAAGCAATGATAACCATTTGTTCCATTTTTCCTAAAACATTTAGTTTTATTTTCGAACTGACAACATTTTGGTTAGATTTCAATTCAAAATACTTATTCAATATGTGATTCGTATTTTTGAGTTTAGTTTTACAAAGTGAATTTAGATCAACAATCTTTCTATGATAAGAATGCGAACAAAACATAAAACTCTCTACTGGAAGAGACGAATCGTCTTCCACCAATTTAATTTTATGTCTCGGATAAGAGTCCTTTAAAGTTTCGTTAAGAGCATTCTTAATAATATAATTACTACGTTTGGTGTGACCTGATACTTTATATGGTCCCTTGAACCTTGGTTCTAATTTATTAAGAAGTCCTTCGCATTTTAAGAATACAGTTTTTCCAATGTCAATTCGTTTCTCAACAATATTAGTAGATTTATTTTGTGTTTTAATTTGACGTTCTTGAAATGCTTTTAAATTTTTTAGCGCTAACGGACGTGTACTTTCAAATAGTTGTTTAATTTCTTTACTTCTTTCCAAGATAGCATTTGAATCTTCTTTTTCATTTGAATAATCATTAAATGGGATCATACACCTTCCGAACATTAGTTCAAAAGGTGTGTGACCCGTAGCCGAATGAACTCTCGATTGGTTTGCAATTAAAACAAACGGTAGGAACTTATGCCAGTTATTGATATTGGCTTCAGCATGTTTTCTTAAACAATTTGCTAAAGTCTGATTAAAACTTTCTGTTATCCCATTAGTTCTTGGATTATAAGCTGAGGTTGTGATATGTTTAAAACCTAAATTTGTTTTTAAACTTTCTAATACATTGTTACAAAATTGATGGTATTTTACAATTTCTTTGTTATTCGATTGCAAACAGTGCACTTTTTTACAAATTTTTTTATATCATCAAATATATTTTTCCAATAAAATGTGCTTTTCAGTCTCTGATATGTGGATTCAGTTTGAAAGTGTCCAAAATTGTGTGCCTTTTCAATAATTTCTGCCCGCAATTCTGGCTTAGTTACTTCTAAATATTTTCCAGTTTTATGGATAAAAAGTTTATTGTTTTCAAAACGATAATTTTTTGCCAAATTTTGAATATTTGTTGCTAATTTTTTTGAAATACCTGGTACAAGCTTTCCAAATTGGATGAAGTGGATTAAGTTGGGATTTTCCCACACGTCTAATTTAATTTTATCATTTAAAACTTGTGTTGTTGTCAAACAAATCACAAAGTCAATTACAGGTCTACTGATTGCATCCACATTTCCATGTTCAGAGCCTTTTCCATAAACAACGTCAAAGTCGTACTCCTGAAGAAATATTGACCATCGGGTTAATTTTCTTGTCATTTTTTTAATGTTCTTAAGCCATACAAGCGCAGAGTGGTCTGTTATAACTGTAAATTTTATTCCATACAGGTACTTTCTGAATTGTGTTATACCATAGATAACAGCTAAGCATTCTTTTTCTGAAATACCGTATTTTATTTCTGTTTTTGAGAGTGTTCGTGAAGCACAAGCAACCATGAATTCCTCTCCGATTCATCTTTTTGAGTTAATATTGCTCCAAGTGCGTACCCAGAAGCATCGACATAGAGTCTGTAATTGGAATTAGGATTTGTTATTCTTAATATTGGATATGAGGAACATTTTTTCTTAAGCATGTTAAAAGCTTCTTCACATTCACTACTC
Organism: Brachionus plicatilis; assembly: GCA_010279815.1. Taxonomy (NCBI): domain Eukaryota; kingdom Metazoa; phylum Rotifera; class Eurotatoria; order Ploima; family Brachionidae; genus Brachionus; species Brachionus plicatilis. The sequence goes on from QEOQ01000359.1 coordinate 492,106, forward strand.
CATTCAAATACTGAATCTTTCGCACACAAAGCAAACAGTGGATGAGCAATTTTTGAATAATCCTTAATAAAGCGTCGATAAAAGTTAGGTAGTCCAAGAAAACTTTGTAGTTCCTTTAAATTTTTTGGTCGAGCTCTTTCAACAATTGCTTTGATTTTTTCAGGATCCATTTTAACTTGATTATGAGACACAATGTGACCAAGTACTTTAATTTCATTTGCAAACCAGCTACATTTAGTTGGGTTTATTTTTAAATTTGCCTCCTTTAATTTACTAAAAACTTGTCTTATGTGAGAAATGTGTTCGTGAAAGGTTTTTGAATGTATAGTGATATCATCCATATAAACTTCAACGAAAGGAAGGTCGCCTGGGGTCATCTGCATAATCCTACAGAAGTCTGTTGGGGCATTCTTTAAGCCAAAAGGTAGTCTTAAAAATTCAAAATGACCATCTGGAGTGGAAAAAGCAGTTTTATGAATTGAACTTTCATCCATTTTTACTTGCCAGTAGCCTGACTTTAAATCAAGTGCAGTGAACCAATTCGAGTCCCTCATTCTATCAATTACATCTGTAATATTTGGAAGTGGCCATCTTTCTGTTAAAGTATTTTCATTTAACTTTCTATAATCTATACAAATTCGTTTATTACCGTCTTTTTTTGGAACAACAATTACAGGGGAAGACCAAGCCGATTTAGATGTTCGAATGATTCCTGCTTTTATCATCTTACTGATTTCGGTTCTTAAAAATTGGCGTTCGTTTTCTGACATTCTATATGGTCGTCTATAAATAGGAGCTACATTTTCATCAATCAACCTAATTGCGTGTTTATACACCTCACAGCTCCCTAATTCTTCTATAGAATTAGCAAATAAACATTTTGCTTCTGTTAAAATTTTATCAAAAGCTTTTTGCTGATTGAATGATAAAGGACTTAAAGGGTTAACCTTATATGATTTGTTTTCCCAAAAATAATCATCTGAGGTTTCTGGATTAACATCAGATAGAAAAATATCAAAAATATTTTCTTCTTTATTACTTTCGCTACTTTCTAATTTAAAATCTGAACCTGGGAATTTTATAAGTCCTTGGGACGGAAAAATTCCTGAATTTGTTTTTTGAAACCAATCAAGACCTAACAAAACATCATGGTCTTCATGATCGAAAACAATAAATTCGATTAAACATAAACTGTTACCTAGCTTAATTTCAATTGGTTTCGTTCTGCCAGAAGCATGAGTAATAATGCCTGTTGCAGTCTTTATTTTGTTTTCACATGCTAAAATATTTATATTATATTGAACTGCTGTCATATGGTTCATAATAGAATGGGTAGCCCCGCAATCTATTCCTATTTTCATTAATTTACCTCCTACATAACCTGTAGTTGATGGTATACAATTAATATTTTTCGAGAGAGAAGAAACCATATAAATCTTTTCTTCCGAATCAGAAACAATTTCTAAAGAATTTATCTTTTTTAATATTACCCTGCACTTATTAGCATAATGTCCTTTCTTTTTACATCTAAGACATGTAATATCATGTGATTTATTGTTTCTTTGATTTAGATACTTATTAGATACAGTTTTTTGTTTTTGTAAATCTTTGAAACTATCTCTTTTATATGAAAAATTATTGCTTTTCTTTTTTACATTAGTTTTAACAAAGTTAACTTTAGATATGCAGCTAGCCGCTGATTCTAATTGAATCGCAAGTGGGATAGCCTCCGACAGCTTAACGATTTTTCTACAAATAATTTCTCTTTTTGTATTTTCTTTTAAACCTTCTCTAAAGTAAAACATTTTTTCTTCCTCAGCCATAAAGCCTAACTTATTGGTTAAAGTCAAAAATCTGTTTACAAAATGTTCAACATTTAATTCCTTATGTTTTAAATTAGAGAGTTCGCTTCTTATGTTATGTTCTCTATCGACGTTTCTAAAGGTATCTTTGAGCTCTTTTTCTTATTCGAACCAGTTACTTTTTGACTCAATGTGTCTTTTTAATATTAGCAATGGTAACTCAGCCACAAAATTAACGACTGCATTCAGTCGATCTTCATCAGGAATTTTTGCTGCTATAAAACCTTGCTTGATCATAAAAAGCCAATCTTCTATATCATCTTTACTATTACCAGAAAATTTTGGTGTACTTACATGAAGATGTTTTGGTTTATTTTCCATATTTTGGTTGAGCAAAAATTTATAGATTGGATCGTTCGACAAAGGAAAAATTTGTCCGCTCATCTCGACCGGTTGATTTATTGAATTTCGTTTATTATTTATCATGTTATTATAATCATACGATACATAGTCAGAATTTTTAGGTGTTTTTTGCCGTTCATAATCATGAATAACCGAATTTGCTTGGTGATTTTTTGGATTCCAATCTTTTATTTCATCTTTTTCATAACAATAAGATTCTGGTGTTTTTTGTGCATCATCATCACTGATAAGTATTGATTTAGACGTTTTTTCGTTATGATCCATATTATAAAACATTTTTTTTAAATTATTCGATTTCGAAGTATCCTTTATTGAAACATCATTTTGCGAGCGATTATTTATAGTTGAATAATCTAACTTGTAATAGTCTTTATTCATTATTAGAAATTTTTCTTCTTGTTGGCTGTTGCTGACAGTTGAGTTGTTAAGAAAATCCTCGTTGAATTGTACATTTTTTTTCTTATCAGAAGCTTGTAAGTCAAAATATTGACTCTCGTTTTGATTTAACTGTGTCTTAAGTTCTGATATTATTTTATCTTTCTCAAGATTATCCTCTTTTAGATTTTCATTTCTTAATAATAATTCTTCATTAGTCAGACGAAGTCTGTCAATTTCTGAAGATACATCATCTTTCTGCTCATCTATGTCATCAGCGTCCAGTTTTATTTGTTTTATTTTGTTAACTTTGCTTTCAAAATTACTAATGCATTCTTTGCACTTTGATTTCCTTGTATCAGTGGCATCATTGCTTTCCGCAATATCCTTTAATTCTGCTACAGTAGCCCTGTAAGCAGCAACTCCCTTATCCAGGGAGTAAGCTAAGGATTTAGCCTTGCAAATATTAAGAGCTTTTATTTTTTTCCACTTTTTTGAATCGATATCCTCGATTATAGAGCCTATTTTACTCATTGCACAATTAATAATTTGTACTAATATAAAATTATCGCGCGGAACAATCTGCTTTTGTCTATTATCTATCTGTTTATATCGGTCTTTATCGCTGCTACCATATATGTTAGTCTAGGGAATTTGGCCTGAATACCTTCGATTAACTTCAGAGGAGATAGAGTGAAGACAAAGAACAAAATCATGACATGTCAAGTAATTGCTTTGGAAAAAATTTATTTTTTCTCTTTTATTAAAAAAAAATATATATTACAATTTATATTTTGATCTTTTGATCTTGATCTTAAACTTCAATTTGCCATTTGGTTTGGTTAGTCTGAAGGTTCAATCCCCTAAGAGGGTTTCGATTAGTTCAAGATTCAAGTCTAGTCCAAGTTAGGACTTTAAAACTTTTTTCTTTTTCTTTTTAGATAATTATTTAATGTAAATAAAAAAAATGTTTTTAATAAAATTTAAAAGTCTTTGTTGTTGGTTTGTGATGACCGAATTTGCATTTGTGCTCCATTTTGGCCTTTACCGTGCTGCTATGTCATAAACTGGACTCAATATATGACTTGGACTGGTTCAATATGTTTCTACCATTGTTTGTGGTCGATTTGCTTCAGACCAACTTTTGAGAGTTGATAAGATAATGTTTAATATGTGTATTAATACTACTACTACTACTCCTCTACTAGTTAAAATTTTTATTCAAAGATTTGAATTTATTTATTAAGGATTTGCATGGATGTATTTTGGAAAGTGATTGTTCTGGTTTGTGAGAGACCAAGCTCTGCTCTAGTTAATTGTTGTTGGTGGTTGTTGATGACAGTTTAACATATGAGCCAGAATCGACAATTCCAAAACAGGATTCGAAAAAAGTAAACAAAATAAATGAAAAAGTTGTGCGTTTCATAGTTGGAACCAATCAGCCTTTGTCTTTGATACAAAAACCTTTATTTGTTGATAGGGTTGGAGAGTCAAGAGCAAGTTATAAACTACCTGGTCAAAAAATAATAGAAAGCAGACTTTTGCCACAAAAATGGTAAATAATTAAATAAATAAAAGCTTCATTTAATTTATAATTTTTGTTTATTTAGTCCTTCGAAACAAAGCAATTTATTAAAAATCGTTTAGCAAAAGCTAATAATATATCACTCACTTCGGATTTTTGGACATCGACATGTGTTGACAGTTATTTGGGTGCAACGATCCATTTCATTGATGAAGAAGTAGAACCTCACAATTTCAGTTTGTCGATGCGTTTTCTACAGAGTTGGGATCAGTTATAAAAAAATCAATTTTCAGTCAGTATCAGTTTTTTGAGCATCAGTTCAGTATCAGTCTCAGTTGATGGGTATCAGTTATCAGTTAAAAATCAGTTTATTAGAAAAATGATACAATTAGTTTATTTATTAAACAGTTTATTAAAATTAAAGTCTAATTAACATTTAAAACGGATATTTACATATATTTTTTATTACATTTTAGAAACATTATATTTGAAAAATTTTTATAAGTGAATCTACTTCTATGTGGTCTCATCAAAAATGTAGACCCAGAAAAATATTTTTCGATAGATGCCGAGCTGGCTTGAATCGAATAAATATCTCCCACTAACAAAGATAAAACTTTAAAATCTCTAGACCGATTTTTCCAATAACTTAGGATATTTGTTAGTCTAGGGAATTTGGCCTGAATACCTTTGATTAACTTCAGAGGAGATAGAGTGAAGACAAAGAACAAAATCGTGTTGAATAAACGTTTATTATTAATTTAAAGTAAATAGGAAAAAATACAAGTTCAAAAAGCTCCCCTTTTTCAGAATTACAACTTCTATTTATATTCAGTAGTTGTAACTTAAAAAGGTCATTAATCATAAAGAATCTAAATAAAGATAAGTTGTGAATTAAATCGGTCATAAAGATTTATGACGTATGATAAATGATTCATAAAAACATAAAGATAAAATCTAGATAAGTTGTGAAAACTGATAAGGTTAATTTAAATAGTTGAAACGGTTATTTTCACACCGTAACATATTGCATTCTGTTTTTTCATTTATTTCACTTAAATAGAGATCAAGTTCATTTTCAAACCTTTTTAATTTAAAATTAAAACAGTTTTCAGTCAGTCTCAGTTAATTCAAAATCAGTTATCGGTCAGTTTCAGTTTAACTGATAACTGAAATTAACTGATACTGATCAGTTATTCAGTATCAGTTTCCCAACTCTGGTTTTCTAGAAGAGCCACATTTTGGGATGTATCTTTAAAGTCGATTTGCATTGATTGGAAAGTCCTAGATAAGGTAGTTTTCTAAAAATCAGAGTTTTTTAAAAGTCATAAGTCTCAAGTCAATTCCAAGTATGTGCTTGGACTGTTTTTTAATGACTCTGACTTTATTGAAAATGCTTTTAAAACCAAAATCATTTTATTTTTTTAAAATAAGCTTTTAGCAATTGTAACTTACTCTGCAGCCAATATGTTGAATGCCGTAAACCTTTTCGGTGGTGTTATATCAATTCCTTGTTTTGGTCATGAACTTAACTTAGCCTTACATGATTTGTTCAAATTAAAGTCTTTGATGATGATGATTGATGATGAACCTGAAGACAATACAGTGCACTCGCGCTATAACGATTCGCTTTATTACGAATATCGCGCTACAGCGAATGATGTAAAAGCCCCGATTTCCTCTCCATTCAAATCAATGGCTAACAAAATATCATATTACGAATATGAAATTATGAAAAATTCGCTACTGCGAATGGGAAATCAAAGCCCATTTTCATACTTAACAACGTTAATTGTCACTTTCTTTAACGAATTCAATCTTTTTTTAGCACATTCGTTATAATTTTTGTTAATCAATGAAATTTTAATCTGTATGTGTCAACTCCTGAAAAATAATGACAAAATAAAAAGAAACCAACCAATCAAAAATTATTATATAAACTTTTGTTTGTTTAATAGTAAATTTTTATTGGTGTATTTTTATTGTTTCAAAAATGGAAAGTAAAAAAAGAAAGAGTCCTGAGATAAGCTCAAAGCTTGAGATAATAGAGGATTACAATAATAAAGCAACTCCAACTGAACTATCCCGCAAGTATGGACTAGTAGCTTCGACTATCTCAACAATCGTTAAGAATCAAGAAGCGATCAAAAAAGCATCTGAGTCCATGCGTGACATTAAAAAAGCTAAGAGATTGAGAGAGCCTAAGTACAAAGAGCTTGAAAAATACCTGGATATATGGTTCAGAGACACAAAAGCGCATAATTCAATTACACTCGATGGTCCTCTAATACAAGCTCAAGCTCTCAAAATAGCAACAATGCTTCAGAAACCTGATTTCAAGGCAAGTTCAGGGTGGCTAAATATTTTTTTAAAAAGGCACAACATCTTATATAAAAAATGTATCGGAGAAGCAGGCCTTGTCGACAAAGTAGCAGCAGAAAAATATCAGCATACACTCATCGAATTAATCAAAGACTACAGTCCAGATGATATTTTCAACGCCGATGAAACCGCACTTATGTACCGAGCCACACCAACTCACACATATGAATACAAGGATACACCAGCAGACAATATTAAAATTCAAAAAGAAAGACTCTCAATCCTCTTCTGTGCCAACATGTCAGGCGATAAAATGAAACTAATTGTTATCGGCAAATTTGAGAACCCGCGCTGTTTCAAAAATATTAACAAAATAATCTTCCAGTGTATTATAGGTTCAAATCATTGTGATGATTTGGTTCCTTCTGGTGAGTTATACAGCGATGATTTAGTTCCATTGGAACAAGGTGAGCAAACCGAAGAAGCAGAACCATCCCTAACCACAGAAACAGAAACAGAGTTTATAAGCAAAGAAAAAGCAATCGCCGGACTGAATACAGCTAGAGAATATTTTATGAAAAGCAAAGAAGACTGTAGAAATGAGATAAATTCAGTCTTCAAACTCATCGCCTCTATTCAATCAATCGAATCAAAATAACAATCGAAAATCACAAGTTTTTTCAGTTTATCAAATTAGTTTATTTAATTTTTTCTTATTTTTATTGTTTATGTTAATTACTTTGTGTTTTATCTTATTTTGTCAATAAATAACTAAAAAAATCTATCAACCGCCCAATTATACATTTTTTTTTTAACACCAATCAATTAACATGGATAATTTGATATAACGATTTTTCATATAACGAATGACATTATAAAGTCCCGCTCATTCGTTGTAGCGCGAGTGCACTGTATTGCAAAAATTATAATCAAAAGCAAAGAAATCGTGGGTTCCTTCAAAAAAAGTCCAATGATGTGCAATCGTTTTAGTCAAAAACAAGAGGTTCTTGAATCAACTAACATAATAAGGCTCGTTCAAGATGTAAGCACCAGGTGGAATTCCACCCTTGAAATGTTGAATTCAATTCTTTTTAACCAAGGCCCACTTACTCTATGGTACATGAACCGATAAATAAAATAATAAAGCTCAATTTTCGAACAGAACATGAGTTTGAAATAATAGGTGATTTGGTCAAAATTTTGAACCCGGTAAAAGAATTAACGCTTGCAGTAAGTGGTAAAGACTATGCCACTTCTAGTATTATATTTCGATTGTCAAAATTTTTGATACGCGATAAATTACCAAATATAGAAATAAAAGATGAAGAGACGAGACTTTTTAGGGATGAGCTTATTATTGCTTTAAAAAGAAGACTCGATTACTTATTGTCTGACAACAATGACTTGTTTTTAGCAACTTCACTTTTGGACCCGAGGTTTAAATCATTTGAGTTTGTTGCTGATGAAGACGAGAGATTTGTTCTGATGCAAAGAGCAAAAAAATTCTTATTTGAATATTTTAAAGCCGATTGTGCAATTGAATCTAGTTCTGGTGGTGTATTGAGTCCAAGTTCAAATTCAAGTGCGAGTTCCAATAGCTGTAGTGCTAGTAGTAGCATGAGTAGTGGTGAAGACTCAACAGCTAAAAATGATGCGGCTAATGGACGAACTAACCAATAGTCAAGTCAATCAAATGCAAATACTTATACTTTTGGTACAAGACTTAAAATGAATAAAAACAACCTGTTAAAAAAAGTAAAAGAGAAATGTTCAGCTAGTCAAGAATTATCAAAATATAGTGAAGCCAAATTAGGTCACGAGATAGATTTATTTTTGAATGATAAAAATAAGGCGGATGATCCATTAGAGTATTTTAGAAGTAATAAGAAAAAGTATCGACTTTAAACACGTTTTGCTATTGACTTGATGAAAATTCCAGCAACATCAGTTCCGAGCGAGAACTTATTTAACCATGCTGGTAAGACCTTAAAATTAGTCTTTCTTAAATTTCCAGTTAATAAAACTATTTTTTAAAGGTCAAGTTGAAACATATTTGAGAAACAGGCTAAAACCGTCAAAGGTAAAAGAATTAACTTTGTTAAAAGATAATTTTTTTTTGTTTTGCTGATAAGAAAAATCGGAATTTTTTTTTCTACAAAATACCGTTTGTCTGGTATTCGAATAAATTCTATTCATAAAAAAATCCATATTATTTTAATTGTTTTGGCATTTTTTTTCGAAGTTTTTTTTTTTTTAATCGAGCTTTAAACAGAACATTTTTTAATTTCATTTCATTTAATTTTGAATAAATGAAAATCTTTGAAATCGATTGAACTTTTTTTCTTTTATCCTGAAATTGAACAAAAGTACTCGAGTATTACTAAATCGAGCAAACCCTAGTTGGTTGTTTGGAGTTGTTGGTAGTTGGTGATTGTTGGTGGTTTTTGGCCGTTGGTAGTTGTTTATTTTTTTTTAATTAATAATCATATTAAATCATCTTAAATTTATATTTTATTATTTTATTATCCCCTCTTTTTTTTCAGCTTGGCAGTCCAAAACTCTGGCCATCAGGCTGAACCGCTAATTGACCGCCAGCCACAAAGCTGACCGTATCTTTGACCGCCCGCTTATTTTTGACCAGCTTTTTAAACAGTCCATATGTTTTTCTGATTTTATCATTAATTAATTCATAAATTAATGATTGATTATGCTTCAGAGATTAATTTCATTTAATTACAGTATTTTTTATTTCCTTTCACTCGATATGTGTTCAATCGATGGTGATCGGGGTATCCAATTTAGTTTTTATGCGTATACAGTCATCCTTCGATTATGTCACGGTGTCTGTTCCAGCCAAAAATGGGGATATAATCAGATTGGGACATAATAAAAAAAAATTTGATTTATAGAATTTATTACATTTACTCTTACAAAAACATAATTATTTATTAAATAACAAAACGGAATAAAATAATTTGAATAAAACATTAACTAAGAAAATTGGTAATTTTTGGTTGAACCAAATTTTTCAACGCTTCAGCGTGACAATTTTTAAATAGGTTTCCAATAGATTTTATCTTGTCTAATTCAACAGACTTAAACTGTTCAAAAAAACTAATAAAATTAGCAACTATTAATTTTAGTCTCATTTAATATTTTTTGACGTTTTTGTCCCGGCATTTTTTTTTATTATTCAAAAAAATAAACTTATTGTGAACTTTAAATAAATGAGGCGTGCTTTCGAGAAAACGTGCTTCTGTGTTAGATATTAGCAACAAATCATCCGCAAAGTCTAAGTCTTCAAGTTTTTAAGTTATTTCCTATTGAATAACCGACACACTAATAGTTTTTTCCTCATTACATAGTAAATCATTATTAAGAATAGTGTGGAGAGAGAACGCACACTAGTCTGACTCCTGTAATAAAAATTGCGTGAATTTCTTTTTAATTCACGTTTAGAAAACTACTTGAGAATTATTTGTTCTCAATTAGAAAAGTCTCTAAATATAATTATCTTCATTCATTTTCTCGATCTGGGATTCTAAAATTTGATCTTTTGTCTCTAAATTGAAAACTCTGACTAAATTAATAAAGAAACCATTAGAATTTGCTTTTGTTTAAATTGAAATTTTAAAATTTTGCTTTTTTTCATCATTTTAAATTTTTTAAAACTTTTCTATCGAATAATCCATTTTATCACATTTATCAATTTTTTTTTCTTTATTTTGGAGAAAAATCTACATTTTGTCTTTCTATAATTTGTCTTCCTCCCTTGATTGGATCAAAAAAGAGAGGAATCCAAAACTGGAAGTAACAGTCGAGTCGCAAACGTATATTATGTTTAAATTTCGCTCCATTAGATGAAAAAGAAAAATCTCAACACAAGTATCGAAAAGCTAAAATTAATAGAAGAAAAAATAAAATTATGGCAAATATATACCGACAATCAATAGAAATTCAAAGGACTAATTGAAGCTAATCAGCTAATTACGAAGAAACTTGATCAGTTAATTTCGGAAATAAGCTAACATCCATAACTGGCTTTTTTTACCAAATTTCATTTTAAAATCGTACATAAATTGGGTATCTAAAATAATATTCCGTTGAAAATTATCACCTGGAATTCAAAAGTACGACTATTTAAAAGAAAATAATATTTAAAAGAACACGCAGACAACTTTGGTAAATTGACGAGGAGGCTCAAAAGCAAAGACTCAATTATTACGAAGACTTCTTAAGATCGTAAAACATTAGCTTTGAATTAAATTATTTCAAGTACCAAATCCAAGATTCGATCAAAAAGTTGCTTACAAAAAACTCAATAGCTTAAAACCAACTCGACATGACAATTATAAAGCTCGGTTCAAAAAAAAAGAAGTTTTAATTGATTTAATAAAAAAAATAAATTTTTAGTTTCAAAATTTTATAAAAGTAATAAATACTCTTGTTATTTTTTTCTAAACTAAATAAATTTTTAGTCTATCGATCAGAATTAGAGATCGATAGACTAATTTTTTAAACTAATTTTTTAAAAGTTTCTTATCCAGATTTATTCAGAATGATCTAAATTGTTTTAGCCAAAACCATTTGTTGAATTAAATTAATACTGGTTACATCGAAAATTAATTATAAAAATTCTGATAAATAAATATTGAGTATTTGGAAGATAATATTGTTAATAATTCTGGGGGAGTTGAAAATTGAAATATTCTTATAACTGTCGTTTGGAAAATTCATTGATTATGTTGATTTGGGCTTAGATACAAAACTATTAAAAACAAAAAAATCCTATGCAATACAATATATGTGATTATGTTTTCTTCTTGGATTTATTTTTTATTTAAGAATATAAGATTTCTTTTTAAATAGTTAAACTTATGCATAAAAATAATTAAATTTGTATTAGTTCATGTTATTTTTAAAAAAAAATTATATTTTAAAAGAAATGGATGGTAGAGCTCCAATTATTATCAGCATTGAATGCCTATTTGAAGAATTAAAGTTTTCATTTATTGTATCAAAAAAAGACACAGTGATAAAAAATAAATGAAATTTAAAAAAGTTAAATATTACAAAAACTTGACCTGGAAGATATTTCATTGCAATTTGAATTTCATCCAAATTTTGATTTAATGGATTGATCGGAGATCGGATAAAAATAGAGATGAATCCAAATGTGGCAGTAATTTTCAACCATCCCTTTATAATAATTGACGTCACACATACGCTTCTTTCAGGCCGTCACGCGTATGCGAACTGGGCGATTGTAAATATTGGAACCGGAGTATTCAACAAAGCTGGCGACCGACAAATTTGAGCAAAGATGGCGCGAAGCTAGCTTCAAAACCCAGCATCATTTATTTACATCGGCCCTCTGGCGAGTAGAGTCGAGTCAGAGCTCTACAAAAAAAAAGCTGGCAAAATAAACGATTTTATCTGTGCGGCTTATCAAACCAAGAAATAAAGTGGCCTTATAATAGAGGGCGACTTCAATTATGCGGATGTGGACTGGCAATTGGACAATTCAACAGCGTTAAGTGGAAGTCTTCTCAAATCCACCCGTTTATTGACGCGTTTAATGACTGCTCCAAAGCAGTGGATTTCAGGACATTTATAAAAGCAGACGGCCTTTGGTCCAACACTCTTGATTTGGTCATAGTCGACCAGCCATTTAGAGTTAGTAAGGTTCGAAAATCACCCTTATTGGGTGTCTTAGAACCTATGCACGTAGAACTATACTGGGAGTATTTTTACTATATTTTTACCGAGCGACGATCCTCGCTCTCAATTCAATCGAGTGATATTCAAAAGATTATGTTTTTTATACTGTTTAAAAAGATTCTTTTGAAAAAATCATAACAATTTTAAATAAATCTAAAAATTTTAGTATTTTGTTAATAATTTTTTTAATAGTTTTTCATAAATATTGAAAAGCTTCCTAACATGAATAAATTGCAAAGCATTCAAATTGAAAATTGGAAATTTTAAATAACTTTAAAAATTGAAACTTCATTTTACTCTAAAATCTTCAAACAAAATGAACGAAGAGGATTCCAATCATTCTCTTGTAAGACTTCGATCAAAAAACCTTCTCAAAAGAAAATTGATCCCTTCTTAGAATACGGTTTAAAGAGATTGATTTTTTTCTAAAATTGATTATTTTTTTATTTTCTTATTGAATTCATTCAGTTTTATTTTTTAAACAGTTCAAACTCTTGGCTTGCGATTCGATCTAATAAAATTTGCGCTCGGCGATCTTAAAAAAGATCGTGAACGGCGATCAGCCCTCGATAGACAACGCTTATTTTATCACATCTGACCTTTAGCTATTTCAATATATCATTTATAATTTTCTTTATATTAGACGGGGTAGAAAAAAACTTAAAGAGAAATTTGAATAAATAGATTTAGAAAAAGACAATTTAAACATAAAATTAAATAATGTTATTTTTTTTAGAGATAAAAATCATAAAAGTATGAAAGTTATTTTTCTTGAGAGAAAAAAACATACACTCAACTCTCTTTAATTCGTATTAAAAAAGCCTTCTTAAAAGTCAATCCGGATTGAATTATTCGATTAAATGAATAAACCCGATTTCTTTTAAAATTTAAAAAAATACGAATTAATTTACAAAATTTTTATTAAAAAAACAACTTTTTGAAATTTAATCAATTTAAATTTATTATAAAAATTTAACTTTCGTGATTCATAAAATTGTCTTTAGTTTGAGTTAATACGGTATCTTTAAAATTACCTTATCATTAAATGAACTAGAACTTTCTATTTATTTACAAAACATTTTAAATCCTTCAAACGCCTTATCAAAGGGTATTTTTTCAGCTTCAAGCTCGACTTGAATCTCCTCTTCTATCACATCACTCGTGGACCTGACCATCCAAACAATATAATCATCAGACAATAACTCACACGTTGATTCGCTCTCGTCTGATTCAATGAATTTTTTAGCCGAGCAAACATAGTCATAATAACCACTACGCAGTCTTTTTAAAAGATCATCAAGAGAACATTAACTAGCGGTTTCGTCAAAAATTTTGTTTTGATCACAACTAATTTTTTTTTTACAATATCACATTTATTGGAACAATTATTAATACAATCAAAGTCTACTAATCTCCATGCTCTTTTAACCATCAAAATAGCTTGTTTTAAATCTGGTAGTTTGGATTCATTGAACAATTCAAAAGACTCGAATAGAGACTCTACGAGTAATTTTCGATATTGACACTTAAACGACCGTATGATTCCTGCATCACACGGTTGTAAAACTGAAGTTCAATTTGGAGGCAAATATCTAACAATAACATTAACTTAAATCATGCTCAGTTCCATGCGCAGACGCATTATCTACTTATAACAATAATTTGCGGTTAGGTTTTAATATTTTAATTTGATCATTAAATTTTTCCAAAATGTCTCTAAAAACGATTGCAGTCATCCATGCATTATTGTTAAAATAATATGGCAATTTGTCGCTTGGTTAACAATTTTTAAAGCAATGTGGACGTTTGTATTTACCTATTACAATAGGTTCTAGTTTATGTTTACCAGTCAAATTTGTTTCGATTGCAATAGTTATTCGTTCTTTGTTTACTTTTTTACCATGAACTTGTTGAGTCGAGAGTGTTTTGTTTGGCTCAAGCTTGAAAAATTGTGCTGTCTCGTCAATGTTGTAGATATCATCAAGGTCAAAGTCTTCAGTCCAATTTTTAATTTTTTGTCTACCATCATTAATCAGTTCAGAAGAAACTGAACCAGATTCGCCATGCAGTTTTATATTGCTAATATGGTTCCTTTTTTTGAATTTTTCAAGCCATCCAGTAGAATATTTGAAATCTTTGATATTTTGCATAATTTCAAATTCATTTGCTTTATATATTAAAATATCATCTGATATTGGTAAACCAACAAAAAGCTTTTCATTAAACCATAAAAATAGTGCATCTTCAAGTTCAGGGTATTTACTATTTCGTATTCGATACGAATTGATTGATTCGGAATTCAAATGATTTTTTCTATTATTTAGTATATCGCTCATGGTAGTGGTTGATATATTTTGTTTGAATTTTTCAGAAAAATATTTGCACAAATAATTTTGTTTAGACCCAGGATTATCAGATGCAAATAAACAAATTTCCCTCTTTTGTTCAATTGTCAACTCCATCTTTTTTCTTTTAAGTTTAATTTGATTGTTAGACATTTTGAATTTTAATAAAAAGAATAAAAAACACTAGTATAGTTGTACGGATTAACTTAAAAATAATAAATGATTTAACTTAGCAAAGTGTAAAAAATTTTGTACGAATGTCGAAATAATCCGTATAACAAAATCCGGTTTAAAAAAAAAATTCCATGCAAGAGTATTACATAGAGCCCTGAGGTTTTAATTTTGATACGAATAAAAGAAAAATACGGATAAAATCATAACCGAATTAAAGAGAGTTGACTGTATAAGCTTAAAGAATAAAGGATAAAATATCTGTATAAAAAGAAAGGATGGTAAATGGAATAATATTGGTTAGATTTAGGAATTTTTCTCTTTTTTTGATCAATGAAGAATTGATTAAAATAGAATTTTAAAAAATAGAATAAACAGATAAATGTTTTTTCTCATTTTTACTTATGCTTATTTATCCTAAAAAAAAATTGATTGGTGTGACCTTCTCTTTTTTTATATTTTAGTATCTTTTTTACATGCTTT
>QEOQ01000359.1:507642-554501 GCA_010279815.1 Brachionus plicatilis
CAAAAAAAAAAAAAAAAAAGTTGAAAAAAAAAAAATTATTTAGGCTTGCGAGCCGGCTCAGTGGCAGTTGGCGGAGGCGGCGGACCTTCCTCCTCCAATTTCTTCATATAATCCATAAGAATGCTCTTTCTGTGATCAGGCGCACACTCGAGCACAATCCAACTCTTGTCCTTGCTCAAAAAGTCCTCAATTTCCTTCATGTGACTAGGTGCCTCTTTCAGCATGGCCAAACTCTTGTGGCTTATCATCTTAGCCTGTAGCAACAACTCCTTGAAGTCGTGTACCACTTGGTCAAACTTTTCTCTTTGATAATTCTCAAACTCTTTTTCGAATCGGAAATTCTCCGATTTCTGAAGTGCCTCGAACCTTTGGTCCGATTTGAGCATTTTTTTCACCTCTTTCCACTCTGACTTTTTCAATTGGATGCCAGGCGTGTCATCCAGAATCTTGAAGAACAAGTCGCGCTGCTTTGCCCTAAATTTGCTCATGTGCTCCTCGAACAGCTCTTCCTTGGCGTCCTTGTCCAGTATCTTGCAGTGGGACCATCGCGGGTCTTTTTTGAGGATTTTTTTCGCCTCCTTCCAGCTCAAGTCGGCGCCCACAACAGGCCTGATCAAATCGATGAGCAAAGCTCTGAAGTTCTCGATGGCCTCGTCTTTTTTGAGCGAGTCGCGCTCTTTCTCCCTCTCGGTCTCATACTTGGACAACTGCTGCATCACTTCTTTGTTTCGCTCGCGCAACGAAGCCTCCTCCCTTTCTTTTTTCTCCTTTTGACGCCTCTTCTCATCATCGGAGTCGTCGCCGGCCTCCAAATGGCGACAAAAGTCGCGGAACAAGTCCTCTCTTTTCGAGCTGCTCTCGACTGCCTTGTATCTCTGGTCATCGTTTATGAGCTTCTTGGTCTCTGTCCAGCTAGAATTACGGTTTAACTTTTGCTCTTTGAGCAATTGGATAAAGTTGCGCTTCAGCTTGTCCCAGTCTTTGGTGTCTTTGCGGCGCAAGTCGGCCGCAAACTCGTTGAACAGCGACTCGCGCTCTTTCATTTTTTCCACTGCCTTAAACCTTTCATCGCGCATATACTTGACGGAAAAGTCATTGAACGACATGGCATGATGGTCCAGCTTGGCTTCTCTGAGCAAATCTTTGAATTGTTCTCTCTTTTGTTTGATTTTTTCGGATCTTTCCTTCATTTCGTCATTGGCCCTGTCGCGCACATACTTGTCGAACACATTTTTGCGCTCCTTGGAAGTGAGCAGCAAATAGCGCGGATCGAACACAATTTTCTGCAGCTCTTTTTCCCAAGTAGAATAGGCACTCACACTCTTTTCGACCAGCAGCTCTCTGAACTGGTGAACACGCTGCTCAAACGGCAGCTGAGCGCGCACTTGCGCCGCCTTGTGCTCGGCCTCCAGCGCAGCCTCCTTGGACGCCTCTATTTTGCTCTTTTGCAAGAACTCGTCCGGAGCTACGCTGCTCGGCGACTGTGGACGCCGCGGCGACTCCGAGCCCGAGCTCTCCTCTTCCTCCACTCTGTTCTTCTTGACCGGGGGCGCTTCCTCGGCCTCACTAGACTTCTTCTTGCCATTTAGCTCACTTGGTGTGTCGCGCAGCATTTTGTCCACATCCAGTCTGCCTAGCAAAATTGGCGGTCTCTCCCACAGGCTTATCTTCTCGCTTGGATTGTAGAAGAAGACCTTTTGGTCGCGGGTCCAAACAATGCACCAGGGCGTCCCGGCCACTGGCGTGCTCGAGATCGGCTTGGACCGCTGCTTGGCCTTTTCCTCCTCGGACATCTCCGCCTCTTTTTCTTTTTTTTCCACCACTCTTTCTATCCGCTTGGACTTGAGCACCTCCAGCTTGGCCTCCAGAAGCTTCAGCTCGACCAGACAGCTCGGCTTGTCCCACGTGGACTCGTTGGTCTTGGAGCTGTAGAAATACTTTTTGCCGTCGGGGGTGCTGTGCTCGGCATACTGTTGGCATTCTTCGCGGCACTTGATCAGCTTTTCCTCTGCGTCGCGGATCTCTAGCTTGGTCTCGTCAGAGAAGTGGTAGCGGGGGTCGTCTAGCAGAGAGCTGATGGTGGGCCCGGGCTTGAAGGGCGGCATGCCGAACGGCGGCATGAAGGGGGGCATGCCGAATGGAGGGGGCGGCATGCCTGGAAAAGCGCCCGGCATGGGGAAGCCGGCGCCGGGCACGAATGGCGGGAAGCTCTGGCCGTCGCTCTTCGGCTCGCTTTCTTTCACACTCGCCTGCTGCAGCTGGCTGTTCATGGAGGAGATTTTTTCCAAGTCTTCTTGGGCGACCACTCTGACATTTGGACCTGCCGGTCTGATCCAGGAGGACTCGCGGCTCCGCGCGTTGTAGAAGTACGGCCTGCCGTCAGATGTCTTGTTCTCTACCCACACTTCCTCGCTGGGCTTGGGCAAATTGCTCATTTGTGTTGGGCTTCCGAACTGGGCCATTGGAGAACCTGGCGAATTCATCTCTCTTTTTTGCTCTTTTTTTGGTTCCTGTTGGCAAAATTTTGGATCAAAGTATTCAGCCTTCAATTTGGATATATTCATATATATATGAGATTTTTTTTTTTTTTTTTTTTTTTCTAACTATTTGAAGAAAATTATAAATTAAAAATTCAATTACAAAAATTTAAATGCGACGAACTTTTAGGATTTTCGGTCAAAATTAAATTAGCGTCAGAGAACGCTTTGCTTTTGGGTTGTTGTTTGTGGTAGCTGCGTGAGAGAGAGAGGGTTCCAACACTGATTTCGCAGAGGCTATTCATGTGAAACTGCTCTCCATGAATTAGCTTCTTACCTAAACGAAGCAAGAGATAAAAAGCTGATTACCCTTTTGCTTTTCATTGACTTTTGAAAAGCGTTTGACTTAGTAAATTCTTATTTTTTCATTTTAAAGCAATTTCATTATTTTTTTGATAATTCCTCCCTATCCTTGATATCCAATTATTTTACAAATAGAAAACAACTTAAAAGACTAAAAAATACAAATTCTTTAGCAAAAGAATTGAAACTTGGAGTCCCTCAAGGTTCTGTACTGGGTCCTATATTTTTTTAAATTTTTATAAATGACTTGCCTTGGTTTTTTAAAGAATTAAAATGTAAATTGTTCGCAGATGACACAACTTTCTAATTGTCTAGAAAAAATCTTGGTGAGCATATCAAAAAGTTTAAAATTTTTATTGAACCAATTGCATCCTGGTGTGACTTAAACAAGCTAGGTATAAATTGGGCCAAATTTATTTATTTCAGCAAGCTTATACTTGAAAAAATTAAAAATTTTTATTACATTTGTTTACACATATTTTTTAATTTGATTTTTTTGGTAAAGACTTAAATACTATAAACAATTTCTTAGAAAAATACAATTTATTTTCCTTCAACATCGTTTTTATCAAAATTATTAACTTTTTCATTTAAAATTATGAAATTTGATAATACACCTACAATCTTAAAAGATAAACTTCAAACAAATCATTCAAGAAATTTAAAATGGAATTTTCGGAATTCGGATAAATTGGTACAAAATGGTGCTAAATCAAAATTTGGTGAAATGATCTTTTCTTATTTTTGTCCAAAATTAATTAATAATTTTGTAATTGAAAAAATCAATTTAATTTTTAATCACTTTAAGATGTCTGCATTTAATAATATTAACTTAATTTACAAAAGAGCGTGTAAATTATTCGATAAATTTGATTTATTTTAAAAAAATTAAAATTAAAATTTATTTTTTAATGTAAAATTCCAAATTTGTTTTAAAAAAAGAATATATTGTATTTTTATTTTAAAATAATTAAATAAATGAAATGTTAACCAGTCTTGAAAAAAGATAAGGGCACTAGTCTGTTGATTAATCTTGAATAAATAATAAATAAATAAAAAATTGCAAAAATTTAAATTTGACGAACTTTTAAGATTTTCGGTCAAAATTAAATTAGCGTCAGAGAACGCTTTGCTTTTGGGTTGTTGTTTGTGGTAGCTGCGTGAGAGAGAGGGTTTAGCAAAGGTTTTTATTGTGGTGTTTGAATGGTTACAATTGGAACATAGATTGGAAACTAAAGCAAACAAGTGACTTTTGAAAAAGTTTATTCTATTTAACTTTTTTGAAAGCTAGATCAAAAAGGTCTTGCTTGTGGAGTTAATTAAATTTTGTTAACGTGGTAACTAGAGATAAGATTTTGTGATAAAAGTTATGTTTAAGTTTGATTTGGTTCTAAAGAAATGATTTTTGTTTGCTCTTGAAGTTAAAATTTAACAGCTTAAATATTCACCTTAAAATGTTTAAAAGTCACAAGTCCCAAGTCAAGTCAAAGTCCGGACTTTTTTTTTAAATTTTTTTTTCAAAAGTCCAAGTCCATGCTTTAAAATTTTGAATACTGAAGAAGAATTGTGAAGATTTTTATGCTAAAATTGCAAAGAAATTCTCATAAATGGCAAATCTAATGCATTAGACAACCCAAGAGTATATACATTTTTTGAGGGTCAGGTAGATCGAAACATATAAAAAGATAAAAAAACATATATAAAGAAAATAAAAAAAATAGAAAAATATTAATTTAATTAATGAGGAAAAAAAACGTATCACCAATTTTGTAAAAAGATGAAAAATATAAATTCAAAATCCAATCTATTTTAATATTTTTAGTTTAATAGAATAGTTATAGTTTTAAAAAAAATAAATGAAATTTAAAATTAAGGATAAAGAGCAAAAATTCAAATCATTTGCATAAATAGACGAATCAACTTTTTAAATTACCGTATTACCTCAAATAGAAGTAATCACAAATAAAAGAAAGTTGCTACTATTTGAGGCAAAAATTTTCCTATATTTGAGTTGTTTTTCTCAAAAAATGTGTCTCGATTAAAAGAAAATTCACCAGTCATTTGACATGTAAAACGTGCATTTTTTGTTTCTTTTAGAAGGAAAAAATGGATAAATTTTTTTTATTTGAGTCATTTTTTTGAAGTGAAAAATTTTCAAATAAAAGAAACCCTTTGATGACCGAACTTTCTTTTATTTGAGGAAATACGGTAGGTATTTTAACACATTTTTATCATTATTAGCTGAAAAAGTAAAATTAAAATTAATTTTTCTAAAAAAATTATAAACTTTTCAAACTGAAGAGTTTCAACTATTTCTTTAAACCATCTTGACTTGATTCAGTGTAAATTTTGTCTCATATTATCTATTTAAGTCATTTTTTATATAATTTATGTTTTATCTCTTTTTGATTTTTTATAGTTTATGTTTCTTTCTCCCATTAAATAAGCTAAAATTAGTAAAATTGATTATTTGTTTTTTCTCTCTTTTTATGTTTTTTTCTACCTCACCCATTTTTTGATATGAAGCAAATTTTAAAAAAAAGTCCGGACTTGGAATTTTTTTTGTGACTTTTAAACAACCCTGGATCTAACTGAGATCCAATGTAGATTACATGTAGAAAAATTTGAGATTCAGCTGAGATCGCATTAGAAAATATTAAGAAGATTAGCGTGAGAATCTCAAGAGCTTCTCATTTATTTTCTCATTACTTTTCTCATTTTGTCCGATTCGGATCTCAAAAAGAACGATAACTTCAAATATTGAATAATTATTTAGTTTGTAATGGGTAAGGTCTCTAACATTTGAGTTGCTTTTTTTTGTTTATTAATGCCTTGCATTTAGTCTATCGAAATGCATTACTTTACATTTATCAGCACACAGTTCCATACGTTAGACATCTATCCATTGACATAATGCTTCCAGATCTTTTTGTAACATCGCTCTCTCTTAAACTTTGTTTACTTTGCCGAGTATTTACACTATCATTAATTGATGATATTCTTGAAAAAAATTTTTTAAATTTAAATAAAAAAATGTGTAACTTCTTAAATTCAAAATTTTATTTAAAAATTTAAATATTTAAACTCTATCAAAAATTTAAAAAGCAAAAATTTCAAAAATAAAGGGCATTCTAAAAATTATACAAACCTTCCAAAAATTACAAAAATAAGATTAATTTTATTTAAAAGTCAATTTGAAAAAATTGAGCTTTATATACTTTGGATGGTGAAGCAACATAAAACTAAATATTTTACACTAAATTCAAATTTAAAAAACTCAATACAGAAAACAGAAAATATTAAAAATCGAATAAAATATTAATATTTTTAGATGTCTTTTGTTGTCTCTATTATCAATTCGAATTGGAATTTTTCATTTTAATTTGTAAAGTATTTAAATGTTACAATTCTGTCATCGCTAATTAATAATCTTGAATTTGGTGATTATAATTGTTAAGAAATACAACTTAAATGTAAAGGCTGGTTTATTTTTAAAGTAACTCAAAATAGGAGCAAAAAATGTAATCTTCAATTCTAAATTAGCATATTATTTGATTAAAAGTAATAAATTTTTCTAAAATTTTCTTTATCTTTTTTTTTTTGAATTGAACTGTTAAATGAAAAATTGTTTGCTACACCTTTAACAAGATAAAGATAATAAGCTCATTTAAGTGTACTCTGATTTATTTTTTTTTCAAAACAAATTACAAAATTATGTAATTAGTCAAAATTTTAATTTTTTTTTCTTAAAAAATTTTAATTTTTTTAATTTTTACATTTTTTTCTAGAAGTCTATTAAAAAAATAAATTCTTGCCTGGAATGCCAGAAAGATAGAAAAATTTAATGAGCCATTTCAAGCATTTGGCCGTAAGACTCTTTGTACATAGGCAAATAATCGAAAAAAATAGTGCTATTTTATTTAATCAATTATTCAATTTTAAACGTTAAGAGCTCAGGTGTAAATAGAAAAATCATAAATTAATTTTAAATAACATTTGCAATATTTAAAAGGTTTTAAAGAATTTTTTAATCTCATTTAGTTAAAAGAATTTTTTGAAAAATTTTAGAAAAAAAATATTTTAGAAAAAAAAAATTTTAAAACCTTAACTTAAAATAAAAATTTAACTAAATAATTTTTCAGTATTTTTACATCAGTAAATAAAAAACAAAAACTTGAAAATTTTAATTAATTTACAATAGGTAAAGTTTTTTTCGAAAGCTGGACAAAAGATATTGATAAAATTGGAATTCTACACTAAAATAGATTAAAAATACAGTTACCATGGAGATAAACAATATTTATAAATATTTTTAAATGTATGAATTTGAAATATGCGAAAAAAAAAATAGTGCAAAAAATTAATTTTAAAAATGAACACATCCAAATTGGACACCTCAAAGACATCACTTAACCAATCAACCACCAAAAAAGAAAAGAATATCCGCGAAATATACCTCCAAGCGTTGAATCATAACAAAAGCTTCCAAAAAACAATCAAAAAACCTGGTCTTAGTAATCTAAGCGAGGATCGAAATGCAAACAATGGATCAAGTCATTTTTTAGAGAAAGAATACAATATTGTTCAACGCATTATCTCGGACACCAAAGAGCTCAAAAATATCAAAATAAAGGACCATAATAATAAGGACACTGCCAAAAAAGAAGCCGGCAAACAAATAGCTAGCCGATATAAAGATCCAGAGGAATACTACAAAGAAATATTGGAATTAAAAAGGGTATCAAGCAAAATTCAAATTTTTTTGAATTTTTTAAATTAATTCAAATTTTTATTTTTTGCTGCTTAGACTCTAAAAGTTTACGAAGAAAATGAAGTTATTAGCAGAACTAAATTTGAATATTATGAAAATGAGCTGGCCAAAAAAGAACAAGAAATAATGGACTTATTGGACATAAAGAAAACAGAACAATTACGTTTATTATCCGATTCCAAAGCGGATTTGGCAACGGTTTTAATTATTTTTAAAAAATTTATTCAATAATAATCTTTATTTTTGTTTAGCTTATTTATGGTCTCAAGCAAAAAATTTTTAAATTGGAATTTTCTCTCAAAAGAAAGGAGAATGAATTTAAGTGAGTATTTAAAAAAAAAATAATGAAGAATATTTTTGCACCCTACTTTTGATAAATATTTTGGAAAAGTCTACAAAAGATGATGAATATTACTCATTTTTTTAAATTTTATACATTTTTATTTTTTTTACACTTAAAATTAATTAGTTGGTTGCATACTTTAACTAGTCTTGTGAGTTTAAAGAAAAATAAAAGTCTATATAAATTAAAGTTAAAAATTAACTTTAATTTTTAAATTCTAACCCAAAAACCAAAACCCATTTAGGATCCTAAAGAAGTGTCAATGATTTCACAAAACGAAGTATCTTGTTCGTAACTTTAAGGAGTTTAGATTATAATCTTGCCCGACTGGCGCTTATAGAATTTTTTAAGATTCTTATCCGAATTCTTGTCAAATCCTGAGAGATAAAATTCGTGAAGATTATATCAGGACTTTTTTAAAAAATCTTATTAAGACTCCTAATCAAGATCCTTAATAAAGAAACATAAAGATTCTGCCAAGGTTTTAATCAAGATATTTTTTTATTAATAAGAATATGCTAGGAAATAAAATTGAATTCTGACCTTAAAATTTCATATTATAAATTCAGGATTATTTTTGGTTTACACCATAGATGTGTAAACTGAGATTATTAAGTTTTATTAAAAATTTTTAAATCTCATGAGACAATGAGAAAATAATTTTAAAAGTACACTGAGACTTAATTGAAAAATAATGAATTTACCTAGAATTATTCCAAAAATTCGAATCTACAGAAAAAACTGATTATATAAAATTAAGGCTAGCGAAAAGTAAATGCTATTCTGTATGATATGGCTAGTTTGAACCAGAGTTGTTTAAAAGTCCCAAAGAGAAAGTCCAAGTCATTAAAAAAAAAGTCCAAGTCTGGACTTAGACTTGACTTGAAACTTGTGACTTTTAAACAACTCTTGTTTCAACCCATTATACCGGGTTTGTTTGGAAGGTTTTACCTTAGATAACTATTTTTAACCAATTTTTTAATTCAATAATAAATTTTTACCAATTTTTTTTTTAATTTATACTTTTTGTATTCTCGGAATACAAAAAGGAATACATTTTAGGATATATGTGGGGTCAAAACAGACCTAAATTTGTTATGTTTATTATATTCAAGTTATTCAAAAATCAAAAAAGGCTATAAATAATTGAACAGGGTTTATTTTTATTTTCTTACTTAATTTCACGAAAATTTTAATAAAAACAGAAAATCCAGGCACTTTTGTATTAGGAAAAAATTAAAGAAAGCTATCATGTTAAAAATAAAAAATACATTTCCTTTGGCTAATAATGAAATAACTATTAAGTCGGATCATAATTAATGACCGGCCAAGTTTTTAGCACATGTAAAATTCAATTTTACAAACAATTTTATTATATACCCCTCTCAGTTTCCTCTTATTTTCTTCTTACTTTTGTACTCTAAATGATGTCGATTGACTCTAAAATTTTATAAGTTCTTCTATTTCTGAAATTTTCATTGTATTGGGCTATGTTCTACCATAGGCGAGCATTTTTTTCGCTTTTTATAAGTCTTATCTCTATTTTTTAAAATATTTAAAAAAACGATTATTTTACAGAGCTTTTTTTAAAAAAAGTGTAAATTATAAATCATAAAAAAAAATTGATTAATTTGAAAAATCTATTCAAAAGATATGAGTGTTTTAAATTTTTTAAAATGAGTCAATGACTCGTATAGTTCTTTTGGTATTTAGATGAATATTAAAGTTTATAAATTCTTAAAAATTTTGATTATAAACAGCAGTAAAAAGTTAGTTTTGGGGGAGAGTAAAGTTGAGAGCAATTTTTATCTGGAGCAGAACAATTTATTTAAAATTTTATAGAATCCGATTAAAATATGATAAATTAATAAAATTTTAGAATATTTTAAATATTAACAAAATTTGTTGATTATTGTTAAAAAAAAATTTATTTCAATATTCATTTTTAAAAAGTTTTTTTATGTGTTATTTGAACAAAACTGCTCTGCTCTGAAAAATTGCTCCCAACTTCACTCTCCCTCGTTTTTGTATCTCAAAATGATTAAGACAGGAATCCGAATTAGGGTTTTTAGAAATCGTTAAGGAAAATTTTTTAAATTTTTAAGTTTTACTTAAAAGAAATTAAAAGTAGATATTAAAAAAAAAAATATAAACAAAAATAAAAATTAGATATTAAATGTTTTTTTATGCAACACTGATCATAAAAAAATTTTAATAAATGAATAAAAATAGAAATTTGACTCTTTCTTAAAAAATATACTAATCTTTTTAACGCTTTCTAATTAAATTTGTTGAGATATTAATTTTCAATTATTTAAAATTAACTGTTCTATTTTAAAAAACAAAAAGTTTATTTCTTTATACTTTTAGCAAATTAAAAAATGAAATAAAAACAACAAATATCAAAGAACTTCAGCTTCAAAATGAACGGCTTCGCCTTGAGCTGAGCAAAGCATTGATAGATGATAAAGAAATTATCGACAACCTTGAGAACAAATCAAATTATGAATTGTGAGATTTAAAATATTTTAAATAAATAAAAATAAATTTTTTCAAAGGGATAAAATCAGGAATGAATCACGTAAAATATTTTTTTTCTCTTTATAAAATAAGAAATGAAAACTTTTTTTGATGCTTTAGAATTGTCTTTTAAAAAAGATCTTGATAAAAAAGTAAAAATTTTTAAATTAAAACATTTAAAAAGAAGTCTATTTCAATTATTTAATTAGAATGTTGCGGTTTCAATTAATTCGGGAAGAGATAAAAACTCATCAATTCATTCATCACCTAAATTTTCAAATTTTGATTCAAAAATAGCTTTAAATGGTTCTTTGAGAGATAAATTAGATCAATTAAATCAGCGCGAAACTGAGCTTTTATTTGAAATTTCTCGTTTAAACATGGAACTAGATAAATACAAAATTAAAAAAAAAATTAAAAATTCAGATAGTGAAACTGAGTCAGTTTTAAACTCGGCAAGAGGAAGTAATAGAAGTAATAGAAGCAGTCGTCAGTCAAAAAGATCATCAAACTTGCAAACAGAAAAAGAAAAATTAAATGTAATTTTAATTTTATCAATTTTTTTTACTTATGTTTATTTTTAGTCAATTAAACTACTGCAATCAGTAATGAGAGGGCATATAGAACGAAGCAGCAGTTTGAAAAAAGCAGAGCAGGAAAAGATGGAGCGAAGACGCTCAAAATCACGTTCACCCTCTTGGCGATCACCGTCACCCAGGCCTAGAAGTCGGTCTCCTCCATCTCCACCGACAAGATCACCAAGAAGAGAAAGTCGTCAAAGAAAATATTCAAATAGAAGACGATCGTTGACTCCGGAATATGACAGGCGGCAGAGAAGATATTCAATAAGTGAAAGTGATTCTGATCGCGAAATTAAAAGTGACAAAAAAGTATATATCTACTTTTTTTAAAAATTAAAATATTTTTCTTGATTTTATTTTTGAAGAAATTGATTGAAAATGACGAGTTTAGCGGTACAGAATCTGAAGGCCATTGCAAGGGTTTTTGTGGCTCATGGAGATCAAAAAAATAAATAAAAATTACATTTTATATTTTTTATTTGCACTAAAAAATTATTATTAAATATCAATAAAACAAGGATATACCGACAATCATTTTTCTAATTTTGGAAATATAACTTTGAAAAAATTATTATTTTTTTTTTAGTTATCTTTCCTTTCAGCCTTCCTCTAATAGACTTTATCCACGACTTAGATTGTATGAAGCCTTGATTCGGAAAAATTGGAAGCTTAATTGTGTATTCACATAAATCTCCAAAATTATCTTTAATAATTATTATTTTTAAATTGTGAATATTTTTATTTAATTTGAATTAATTTTTTAATTGAATTTATTGTATTAATTTGAGACACTAGTTAACTCTTAAAGATAATATAAATGTCAATGTGGCTTAATAACATTTGATAAATAATAAAAATAATTAATAAATTAGAACGAGTATTATTTTCCTTTTTAAATTAATTTATTTTTTTCGTCAATTCTGGAGATATTCAGAGTTGTTAAAAAGTAATAAAGTCAAAGTCAAATTTTTTTTTCAAAAAAAAGTCTTTTGACTTGACTTGAAAAATTATTTTTTTAAAATAAGTCTTTTGCCGTTTCATGTAGTTATTAAGGCGGTCATTTTTATTTCAAAGTCTTTGAAATGACTTTTTTCAGAAAAAAAATTTGATTAAATATTAAATTTTATATTTATTTTTATTTAACATGATAAACATGATATGTAGATTTAAAAAATAAAAAAAAAATTTGAAAAAATATTTTATTTTTCATAATAAAATTGTCTAATATTTTGGAAAAGAAGCCAATTTTACATTTTTCTTACCAAAATCCTCATTTTTTAGGTCCTAATCATTCTGGAACGATTCCACTCAAAGTTACGTCTTTTAATGTAAGCTTACGTAATTTTTTGTAAAATCACATATTCATTTCATTCAGAGTTGTTTAAAAGTCAAAAGTCTCAAGGCAAGTCCAAGTCCGGACTTTTTTTTTTACAAAAGTCCGATCAAAAACTTTAATTTTTTTTCAAAAAAAAAAAGTTCAAGTCCAGGCTTTAAAATTTTGAATACTGAAGAAGAAATTCATGCTAAAATTGCAACAAAATTCTGACATATGGCAAATCTATTACATCAGACAACCCAAGAGTATATAAATTTTTACGGTGAAAAAAAAGTCTGGACATGGACTTTTTTTGAGACTTTTAAATAACTTTGATTCCATTACATGGTACACTCTGAACCTTTTTTAAGGGCACTGTATCTTTAGTCCGATATAAGAATCTAAGTTTTGACTGTCATTGAACTTCGAAAGATTCGATTTATCCTTAAAAAAAGAATCAATTAGACGCGATAGATGATTATAATCATATTGGTTGATGGATTTGAAGATGATGTCAATTTTCAGATATATCTATCAATATCAGGCATGCTATCGTTATCAATCGTTAAAAAAAATTTAACGATTCTTTTTTTTTTGCAAAATTTTTTAGTTTAACAAATGAATTAGTAAAAATAAAAAAAATAAAATATTATTTTTGACAAATCCAAAACCGTTTTTTTCGTTAACGTTATTAACTTTTTTTTTTTCATTTCTTTTTTGACCAATTATTAAAATATAAGAATTTTATTAAATAATTTTCTGGAAAAATTCAAAATTTAAATACCATTAACACCGTTAACTACCGTTAATTAACGTCAACGATTATGTTTTTACATTATTTGAATTTTTCAATTAAAATAAATACATATTAATTTAAATTGTCTTTAAAAAATATTCTTGTCTGAAAAAATTATTCTTAAATAAAAAGTTAAAATATTTTAAAATATTTTGTCATATTATTTTTGCTATCTTATTACAATTCTTTAAAGTATGCTAAAATTTTATTTAAACCCAATAAAAAAAGTTAAAAAGTTAAAAAGAAAAAAAAACTTGCCAATTTGTAAAATAAAAATTTGAAGATTTTTTATTGAAAATGAAAAATAAATTTACTATATTAAATTAAGAGTTGTTTATGAGTCCCAAAAAAAGTCCAAGTCATTTTTATTTTTTTTTCAAAGTCCAAGTTTAGAATTTTTTTTAAGAATTTTCTAGATCATGCTTCATATCAAAAAATCTTTATACTGTTGTGTTGTCAAATACAATAGATTTGCCATATATCAGAATTTTGTTGCAATTTTAGAATAAATTTCTTCTTAGGTAATTCAAAATTTTAATGCCTGGACTTGGACTTTGAAAAAAAAAAATTTAAGTCTTTGTTTTAAGAATAAAAAATAATTTCGGTTTATTTTTTATTCTGAAAAGATATATTTTGTTTTTTTTAATTATGTTTTGTTTAGTTTAATAAATTTTTTTTTGGTTGAATAAATGTGTTCATTATATATTAATTTTGTTGGGAATTTAAAAAATTAGTTATATTAAAATATTATAAGTCAATAAAATTAAAACTGTTCGAAATTCAAATTTCTTATTACTGATTAAATCAGAAAAAAATCGTTAACGTTAATTAACGGGAGTTAACGAGGTTAACGCCATTAAAATTTTAAATTTTTTAAATAAATTATTAAATAAAATTTTAAATTTTTAAATGTTGGTCAAAAAAAACATCAAAAAAAAAACGTTAATAACGTTAACGATGATAACTGTTTTATAATTGTGGTTTTTCAGGTATAAAATTGTACAAAATGATCTAAAATTATATTTTTTAAAAAAATTTATTGTTTTTTAAAATCGTTAAATTTTTCCGTTAAATAATGTTTTTTCAAAAAACGGAAGCATGCCCGATCAATATTTATATAGATAAATATGTCTCTTTTAAAACTAATCTTAAGTATTTTTTATGAATAAAAAAAATTTTCAACTTTTATTTAAAAATACATGATATATTTTAATATATTATGTTATTATAGGATACTTAATTAACTGCAAAAAATTTTAATTAATTATCAATAAAAATTAATATAAAAAATAAGTTGAAAAATTAAGTAAAATTTATAAAACATAATTTTCTATTAGAATATAATTATTCATTTATCAAATAGACAAGTATCTGTTTCAACAAATGTCCGAGGGCTATTAAAGTTTTAACCCATGGACTATAAAGACATGTCCTGCTTAATACCCAAAGGATATTACATGAGGAAAAACTTTTTTCATCATTTTTATTGATATTTTAATTGGTAAGTTTTGATTTTGTGTTCATGATGATGAACTTCAAGTTTCCCTTGATTTTTTGTATAATTTCAAAAATCAAAATAATATAAAACGATCAGGGTAAAATTAGTGAATTATTTTTATAAGGTTACTAAATAAACTGAACAATTTTAGTGTATTACCCTGGATAAATTTATTATTTAAAAAAAAATGAAAACATATTATTTTTACTTATTAGACATCTTGAAGTTAAAGATCAATTCAAAAAATCATTTCAATTCAAAGAGTTTATATTTTGATATTAAAATTAATCGTTAAATTTATTTAAATTATTTAAATGTAATACGCTTTACATGGGCAATTTGAAGTTAAATTATCAATTTTTGACGCTCAAAATGATCAAATGTAACTAAAACTATTAAAAAATTGTTGATAGATTAATTTTTATTGATTTTAAAAATAATGGAAATAATGCAGAGATACATTTTTGGATTCAATCAGAGTTGTTTAAAAGTGCCAAAAAAAGTCCAAGTCCGGACTTTTTTTTTCTCTCCTTTTTTCACTAAACCAAAATGATACTTTTTTCGCTAGTGAAAATTTTATACTTTTCAATGAGACTAAAAAAGATGCTTTTTTCACTAGTCAAATTTTAACACTCACAGAAAGAAAATTTACAGAAAGATTTTAGACGAGAATAATATTGACGTTGGTGTTTACATTAAGAATGTTATGCCATTGTTCAGCTTTAGAAACAAACGAAAACAACATAATTCCGATGAAAAAGAGCCTGAGCCAGATAGTGATGATGAGGATGAAGACTTAGTGGACAGTTCTGACGAAGAGGACGTAGTTTAGAATTTTTTTTTACTTAAAATAGACTTAGATATAATTATAACTTTATTTTTACATTTATCATAATATTAAATAAACACATCAATTATCATCTGTCTTTTCCTAATATAATATTTTAGGGGACGCAAAAAAGATATTTTTTTCTCTAGTGAAAAAAGTAGTATGACTCCTTGACTTGAAACATGTGACTTTTAAACAATTCTAGATTTAACTTACTATATTAAATGAAAAAATTAACTCTACAATATCAAAATGCACAATGCAAAGTGCACACTATCGAAATAATGCTATTTTAATAGTGGATACTTTTTTGCAGACTCTAGATTTAACAAAGTATGTTAAAACCAAAAATTTGCCTATTTATTTAATTTATTTATTTATTTAATTTATTTAATTCAAATTAACCTCCATTAGGAGAAGTAAAATAAAAAATAAAAAAATTAAAATTTTGCATAAAAATAAAAAGAAAGTAAAATTAAATACAGATAAAAGTAGAAAAAGAAAAAGATACAGTTATTTATAGAAATCCCCCTGGACCAGAAGGAGGGAACTGACTTAATTTGGTTTTATTAATTCATTTAGAAGTATTTGAAAAGATTTGAATCTTAAGTTATTCAAACAAAGCTCAATAGAGTCCGAGATTCCGTCACGTAAGTAAAAATGACGCTTAAGATCCAATTTAAGCTGACCAATACTATTTAGTATTGTATCGAGGTTTTTATTGGTGAACTGCATCAAACGCTTGAGATCATTACCAAAGGAGAGGGCAGAACAAATTTTGTTCATTGAAATGTTATTACATAAGTATTTAAATATTTGTGAAGATAAGTGGTTAAATCCAATTGAACTGATAAAGGACATCTTAGAAAAAAGATAAAGTTGTTCAATCTTAAAGAGTCTAAGAACTTTTAGTATACCAGACATGTGACAATTAGATTTTAGCTTAAACATTTGTCTAACAAGATTGTTTTGATTTATGTTTAGAGTTTTGAGTGTTTTGTTGTCCAATGTTAAGTTTTCAAGACCATAAGTGAATTGTGAAAGGCAAAATGTTTTGTAAATAAAACTTTTTAAAGAAGGGGAAGCATGGCTCATCTTATTTAACAAAAAAGAGGTTGAGAAGAATGACTTTTGTACTTGAGTTAATTTGTCCAGTGCAAAAGAATTAAAGACCAAAAACCAAAAATTTGCCTATGTACTAATTCTATTAAAAAATTAAAATCTTCTTTGTAGTTCTAGTTTGATTTGATCATTTTGAGCATCAAAAATTGATCATAAACTTCAACTTGCCATTTACATGTTATGCAGATTAAAAAAATTAAATAATTAAAAAAAAATTTCTAAATGAATTGATAAAATCGATTTATAAATTTAAATTTTTTTAAATTGTTTTTTTGTAGAGTTTATTTTAAAATTTTTTATTTCAAGGGTATTTGTTTCTACAAATATTTTTGGAATAATTTTTTTTTTTATTTTTTAAATTTTTTTAAAAATATCCAAAATAATTTACATAACATGTAAACCATTTTACATTAAAAATTTTTCAATTAATTCAACGATTAATTTTGGTATATCATTATTTCGACAAACAATTTTCGACATGCTAGAATTATTTCATAAAGGTGAATTTCGACTCGTGTTTGTTTAAGAAAATTTTATTTCGACATTACATTAATTTGAAAAATAAAAAATTAGACATGTATTAATTAGACAAGATTGGACATAATAAAAAAATAATTAATAAAAAAAATTATTATTCAATTAATAAAGATAAATTATATAAAAAATCAAGTAATTGATTAGAAGAAAAATCAGAAATAATTTGATTGATTTGTTCTTCTAGTTTAACATAAAGCTTAAGTTTTCTAATTGAAGAGTCAATGAATCTATTAGAATATAAAATAAAAATGCAGAAATAAAAAAAGTGTGAATATTTGTAGAATTACTAGAATCAATTAGATCAATTAGAATTACTAGAATTTCGGCAAAGTAAAAATTTTGCTCATTTTCATTTTGTTCAATTTTGCTCAAAAATGAATAAAAAAATTTGAAAAATTGCAGTTTGCAATTTGAATTTTAATTTTAAACAATTTATTAAAAAATTAAAAATGTTAATTTAGTAGATTTTTTTTATTTTATTTGATGTCCAGTTTGCAGTCTTCTTTTTTTTAATATAATTGTCAAGATTATCACGACTACTACTAAGGTATCCGACTTACTGATATTTTTTAATAGAAAACATAGTGTCCATTTCAAAAAAAAATATTCTTTTTTTGATAAAAAAATTATTTACTATTTTCAGTTTTCAATTTTTTTTTTAAATATCTTTTATTACATATTGGATAAAAGATCAAAATAGATTTTAAGATAATGAATTACTGTCAGCTTTCGCTAAACCGGCCATATTCGGAAAATATTTTTTTGACATATTGTCAAAACTGCCGAACTCTCGAAAGTCCGACACTAGAGGAAAATTTAAATTTTACCGGATTAAATACAAAACAATTAACATAAATTTTTTAAAAAATTTAACAAAAATGAAATTCTAATAACGGATTAAAAAAATTTTTATATATTTAATTCATTTAATTCATGTCAACAATGTTCGATTGTTTATTATTTTTATCAATGAAAAAATCTATTCTTTCAGATATGTAATTTTTTAGCGACATTTAAAAAAATTTTTGTCGAATTAAAAATTTAAAAATATAAATAATTTATAAAGAAGATGTCAGTTGTCTAAGCCGAATTATCGAATTATATACAAGCTTTTATATTGCTTTTTATAAGAAAGGGAAAATGAAAAATTATTCGGCAATCGAATTTTTCGAATAATCGAAGACGAATTTTTCGATTTACGAGGGTTGACTTTATATTATTTTAAAATAAAATAAAAAAATATTTTTCAAAATTATTAAATTAATTTAATTTTATTAAAAATATATTTAAAATAAATCTATTTTAAAGAAAGTACTAATTAAGGTTGCTTCAATCTTCCAAGCTCAGCAAAAATTTAATTTTTCAAATTAATAAAAAAATTGACACTAAAGTTTTTTATTTTTCTCAAAAAATTAAATTAAGAAAATTTTCTTTAATTTTATACACTTTAAAAAATTTTGAAAAAATGCATATTCAATTTAATTTTAGAAAACCTTAAATATTTCAGTATCACAAAGATACTTTAGACCACAGGGATCATTTTTAAGATTACCAAAACTAATTGAATTTAAAAAAAAAATGAGCAATTTAACATTTAAATCAACAGTGCCTAGGTTCAAAAGATGGTGCAATTGACCCATAAAAGTCTGTGAACTATTTTTTATGTTTACTTTTACCTCTCCAATCTGCACTCTTGTGCTAACCAAGGCTTAAATAGCTATCACCCTGTCCGCATACACATCCAAGTCCAACTGGCATTCAACAAGCAGGAATAAAACATCAAATCGTTAAAAACCGGTCCAATCCGACCTCGTCAGGCTGACTCAGCAACACAATACTTTTTTTTCTGGCACAAAACAGTTTCCAAATAGCTAGTGGCTACATCAGCTGCGATTTTCATTATCAAACAGAAATACATCATGTCTGGATCGAACTTTACCATTTCGCTAGAGCTGAGCACTAGCTGACAAACAATTGAACAAACCGAGCAATGAGAGTGTGACGCCGTTGCGAGTGCGGTCGAACACGGCCGTGCAGCTGCAGGGCGCGTCCAGGACGATGGGCGGCTATGTGGGCGTGCGGGCGTTTCAGCCGATTCCGGTGAGCAAGACTGTGGAGAGTTTGGGCGACGCCGGCTTTTTGCTGGCACTGGTTGCCATGGCAACCGATGTCGAGTTCATGTACCCCGCCGTCAAGTGTCTCGCCTGTGTCCTCAAGTCAAACGCATAGATACACAAAGAAATGGAGCAAATGCACGGCTATCAGCTGTTGGCCATGTTCTTCTAGCGAAAAAAAGCGCTCATCAATAGTCACGTGCTTAATTTGACATTTTCGCTGGCTGTTTGCGACGACAATGGCAAATAAGTGAGCGGTGTGTACAACGCGAAGGCGTTGGAATGTTTAGTGAGCGATTTGGACATTTGGCACGAGTGCTCGGCCGAAATAAGTCGCTGTTTGCACGAGAAAATCAACGAGTTGTTGGTGAGTGACTGGCACAATGTGAAGCTGTTTCATGGGCTCAAAATGCTAAAGAGAATTTTGAACAGTGTTAAATGCGAGGGCACTAGCAGCGCGCTGCTCACTCACGCTCGTCGAAAAATTTCATCACGTGCACCAACAATGCCGCCTGGCTACACTCCGTCAATTCGGATACGTCTCACACAACCATTGACTTTGCCCAAGTCCAAGCAATACGCGGGTTTCGGTTGATTCAAGCCAATTTCTGCAAGTATCTCCACTTGGCGTTGTTGTTCGATGCTCTCAAAATTAATATCAATCAAAATTAAATGGGGACAAGAAATGTTTTTTTTTAAATATATCAATATTCTACTAAATTAACATTTATAATTTTTTAAATAAATTATTTTAAATTAAAATTCAAATTGCAACTGCAATTTTTCAAATTTTCTTTTCTATTTTTGAGCAAGATTGAACAAAATGAAAATGAGCAAAATTTTTACTTTGCCAGAATTTCCAACTCTAGATCTTAAATTGAGAAAAATTCTAAAAGAGGCCGTCGAAAAAAGGCTCTACCGGCTCTAGAGAGAAATTCGACTGGTCCTTTAAATGTGCAAATTTTCAGATCAATACAAGCCAATATCGAACCTTCAATTCAAACTCAATCAGCGACAACATCAAATCAAATATTGAGCATTGGCGGAAATAATCAATTATTAGAAAATCAAAACGGTCAAACCGCGAAACGTAAAAGAGGAAGACCGAGAAAAAATTAATATTTTTTTTTCGATTTTCTTAAGTATTTTTTCTATATTTAAAAATAATTTTTCTATAAAACAAATATTTTTTCTAATTTTTTTTTCTATTTTTCGAAAATAAAAATTCTATAAAAAAAAAATTTTTCTAATTTTTTTTTCAATTTTTCGAAAATAAAAATTCTATAAAAAAAAATTTTTTTTTTCTACTATAAAAAATATAAGCCATAAAAATTTCATGTCAAAGTATTAATTATCTGAAAATTGTTTTGTCGAAATAATTTTGTCAAAATATTATTTGTCGAAACAAGGCATATCCATTAATTTTAATATCAAACGATAAACTCTTTGAATTGATGATCAACTCCAAGATGCCACTTATTGCCCAACTCATTTTACACCAGAACCCCATGGGCACGGATTTTCGGTATTTTATTTTTAATTTTTTTCCCAATTTTCATTCTGATAAATAAATTAAAAAAATTTTACTTCAAGCCTTTTATTTGTATCAAACATGACAAAATAAACTTAACAAAATACCAAGCGATTTAGAAGACAAATAAAATATTTTAAATCGCTTGCTATTTAGAACATAAATTATAATTATTAAAAAAAAAACACATAAATGGTTCGGATTAACTATTTGGCATAATTGATATTTTCTCTAGTTTTTTTGTTACAAACGTCTTTGCACATCACCTAAACACAACAATAGCCTAAGCGGCAACTTTTCCACTTGCTATTCATTTTGATGCTGTAATCAAAAATTAGCCCCGATTGAGAAATAATTTAAAATGACTCAGCAAAACGCTACACCTGTTAAACGAAAAGAAATATACAAATACGACGCGCCGTGGACTCTGTACGGCATGAACTGGAGCGTTCGGCCGGACAAACGATTTCGTCTGGCCCTGGGCAGCTTTATAGAGGAGTACAACAACAAAGTGCAGATTGTAATGCTGGACGAAGAAGCTGGCGAGTTTACTCCTCGAAGCACATTCGACCATCCCTATCCGACAACAAAAATAATGTGGATTCCCGACACGGTATATTTTTTAGATAAACACCCGACATCATTCTATTGGCAAGTTTTTCTATCTTTTGCTTGATGATCAGGGTCCATTTGTTCAACTCCATTTAATTTTTTTTGCAGAAAGGGGTTTTTCCTGATCTGTTGGCCACAAGTGGAGACTATTTGCGAATTTGGCGATGTGTTTCTGAGACCGACACCAAGCTCGAGGTTCTTTTAAACAACGTAAGTTGGCTTTTTAATTGTTGACTTAAATAGTGAAAGTTTTATTCTGGAATGTTTTAATTGGAATGAGATGAAAGTGATGACAAAAAAATTTTGTTTTGGAATTTTGATAGAATTTTGATAGGTAGAATAGCAATTTGTTTTTTTGGGTGACAGAAGAGAATAATTATTCTTTCATTTAAATGTTTTTCAGGTGGGAGTCTATTAAATTGTTTTTTTGGGTAAATAAAAAAATTTGATGATGATGATTATTTGTCTGAAAAAATATTCCAGGAATTTTCGAATTCTTAACATTTGTGTTTAGGAAATATTATTATTATTTGTTAAAATTAAAGTCCCATGGACAAGTATTAAAACAAAGAAAAAAAAGTAGAATATAAAAAAAAAAAATTTCTTAATTTATGACAAAAAATATTAAATTAAATTTTAATTACAAGAATAAAAAAATCCGATTCAAGCCGTATTAAGCTAAACTTCTGATATGCGCACTTTTGGTGACAAATTATTTATTTATTTATTTGAGTGAATTAAGCATTATAGACACAAAAAAAAGAGATAAGAAAAATTAATTAAGTTTTAAGATATGTACAAAACATAAGTAAAATTAAGTGAAAAAATCTACTTTTAGAAAGTCGTTTAGAATATTAAATAAGTAAAAAAATTTCAAATTCTGTGACATTTCAATCTTAAGTTGTTGAACAAAAAATTTAATTGAGTCCACCAAACTTTGGTTTGCACAAAGGAAGACATGGTCAATAATAGAGATATTTTTTAAAAAAAGTTAACTTATTCCTTTTTTAATACATGTCATATAAATTGAACATTGCTCTTTTTAAAATCAATGCTCATTTTTTACTGACATGTCACTAAATTCGGATGATTACGTTAAATCAATCTTAAATTTTAAATGGAAACAATTTAAATAATGAGGAAAAAGTCAAATTCTTAGGAATCACATTAGACTCAAAGCATACATTTGGTCCAATTGTGGATGAGTCGAAAGAGCGCTGTAATTCAAGGCTTAATTTACCGTATCCCCTTGTTTAGCGACACATGCTTTAATACCATGAGTAGGATATTTGGTGCATGGTCTAACATAGACCTCACAATGTTAAATTTTTTATTTTAAAAGTCCAATGGGTCACATAGTCGATACATATTAAAAACGTAGCGTTTATAATAGAAATTCAAATAGAAAAACAGAGCTTCAAAAAAAGTCTTTATTAGAGACTCGGGGTTTTAAACTTAAAAAAAATTTAATATAAAAAATATTGATTGAATTTATTTCATAGATGCAACGTTAGAGTTATGGTAAAAAAAATTAAATATAATAAAAAAGTTTAATTTTAATTATTGACCCGGTATTTAAATTTAAAAATTTAAGACAAAAAAGAGAAAAAAAAAAATTTAAAAAAAAATTATTTTTTCGATTTATTCGTGGAACCTTTCTTTCTTCCTAGTGGCTTTCTAACTGAACCATTCTTGTTGTAAACAACTGGCGTACTAACACTTGTCGAAGTATTTTGTATATTTTGTTGTATTGTTATATCTTGCAATGGCAAACGTTGAACGGTGTGAATATTATTATTCTGACTATATATTGGTGGATCGTTTCGAACCATCATTATATCTAATGGGATTTGTGCTGATGATATACACTGGGAAATATTTGGTGTTTTTGAAATAGGGGCTAAATTTACTTGAGACGATGATTACCAATATATAGTCAGAATAATAATATTCACACCGTTCAACGTTTGCCATTGCAAGATATAACAATACAACAAAATATACAAAATACTTCAACAAGTGTTAGTACGCCAGTTGTTTACAACAAGAATGGTTCAGTTAGAAAGCCACTAGGAAGAAAGAAAGGTTCTATGAATAAATCGAAAAAATATTTTTTTTTTAAATTTTTTTATTCTCTTTTTTGTCTTAAATTTTAAAATTTAAATGCCGGGTCAATAATTAAAATTAAACTTTTTGTCTTAAATTTAAAATTGTGAGATCTATGTTAGACCATGAACCAAATATCCTACTTATGGTATTAAAGCATGCGTCGCTAAACAAGGTGATACGGTAATAAAATATCTCTCAAATAAAAAATGGGTTCTAAATTCAAAAACATAAGGTAATCTTTACAAATCCTAGATAGGATCAATCTTGGATTATTCTTTTCCTTGCTTGAATTCATTCTCAGAAACTAATATCAAAAATAAACAAGTAATTCAAAATTCAACAGTTCGATCTATTTTGAAGCTAAAATATGATAACCCTTCCAATATTATTCACCAAGAGGCCTTCAATAAACTTAAACTACTAACAGTTTCAAATCGACTCTTTGAGTTGAGTGAGAGATATGCCAGGGCAGGACTGGGTCATTGGTTGTTAGACTGCTGGAAGAATATAGAGAAGGTTTCGAATCAAGATATATCGAAAATCCAACTCCATTGTGTAATTGCTATCTGGAAATTTCTTCTTTTTCCTGAATTATCAAGTATTTAAACTTGTCTAACCTTTAACTATTTCAATATATCGTTTTTGATTTTCTTTTTTTTTCTTAGACTTATTTATCTTTTTTCTTTTTATTTATTTTTTATTTCTATTTTATATTATTTAACTTTATTTTAATTTTTTTTAATATTTTATTCTGAAGGAGCATTAACTCGATACTTATAAACAAATAATTAAATAAAATATATTAAGAATAATTTAAAAATATAATTTATACCAAAAATCTATTTTAGCCCACTAAGATCTTACCACATTTTAATTTTTTTTTTAATATTTATTTAAATTTCATTTTAATTTCTATACTATATACCCCTCTCAGTTCCTTCTAATTTTTTACTTATTATTTGATTATGTATTGTATAACAAAATAACAATAATGTTTATTTAATTCTATATCTTATCAGTTCTCTTATTTCTTTAATTTCCCTTTTATAGCGCAATGTGCTACCATAGGCGATCTCCTAGTAGTCCGCCTCCGCAAGCTTGCTTGCCGTAGCTTATTATTATTAAGTTATAGAAATAATTAAATCGTATTTTTTTAAATTGATTGTCACATTAAAATATTTAAAAATTTTAAAAAATACAATGAACTAAATTCAATTTCGATTGTTTCAATTCAGAAAAATTTGAATAGCTTTTTTACTACAAAGAATAATTTAGTTCTATTAAATACTTAATGATAAAGCAAATTTTCTAAATCTGAATTACATGTCTATAAAAACTGTGCAAAGTAATTGTACAGATTAATTGAATACTTTTTGATGCCGTGCAAAACGCAGAAAATTGCATAGTTTTTCTTAAATTTAAACATTTTACAGAACTAAATTATCTCTTTAGGTAAAAAAGTTGTTTAAAATTTTCTGAATTGAAAAGGTCGAATTGAAACGAACTTCACAGTCCCGCGGCCAGAACTGCAGACTCAAGACAGTGTTGGTAATCGACTCCAATCGATTGATAAATTTCATTAATGAACCTTTTTTTGAAATGTGATGGTTAATATTTTAGTGAGCTACTTTAATATTTTTCAATGACTTTTATTTTCATATTTTCATAGACATTTATGTGAAAATTTAATTTTTTTAAATGTGACTTTAATATGTTCATATGATTTTTATAGAATAATGTAAAACTTTTTTAGCATAAAAGTGAGTTTTTTTTTTAAAGAATAAAATGTGTAAATATAGAATATAAAAATTTGACTTATAATATTTTAATATAACTAATTTTGTGAATACCCAACAAATTTAATAAAAAATAAACAAATTTATTCAACCAAAAAAAATTTTATTAAATCAAACAAAACATAATTAAAATAAACAAAATAAATGATTTCAGAATAAAAAAATAAACCGAAATTTTTTTGTTAACATTTACCAAAAAATTTAATTAATTAATAAAAAAGTAATTTATATAAAATAATTTTTTTGTGCAGCAGGACAATAATGGCTTTTTTTTTTCACTAAAGCGTTGCTATTTACACATAATTTATTATCAGTTTCAGTATTTGCTGATTACTTCTGAAGAGATTTCTAACTCTTTAACACTTGATTCACCGTCTGATTCTTGTATTACATTTTCAGTAAATTGGACACAATCAGCCGGTTGATACTGTAAACAAGGTCTAGTTTTTAAATAATCAATTTAAAAAGATATAAGTTTAGTTTAGTTTATTTTTAGTTTAATAAAAAAATAATTAGTTTAAAAGATTTTTTTTAGCTTCAACTTTAAATTAGGTAATTAAAAATAAGGTATCAATTTTAAATGAAATTAATTAATTGAATATAAAATTAATTCTCAGTTAATAAAATATTATTATTTTATCTTTTTAATCGAAGAATCAAAAAATTTTTCTTTATTTAATAAAGGTGTGAAGCTAACATATTTAACTCTTACAAACTTTATTCATATTTTTATTTTTATTTCTTGATTTATTTTACTTAATTTTTTATTTTTTTTCTGAAGGAGCTTAAGCTCGGTACAGTTAAAAAATAAATAAATAAATAGTAACAAAAAAATTGTTTTGTTTTATTCAATTAAGTTTATTTTTAGCTTAATTGGTTTATTATTTAAAGTATAAATTATAAATTTTTAAAAGTTACTGATCAATCTATTAAATTAAATTTATTCAGTAAACACAGCGTGGGTGATGTAAAAAAATTAAATTAAAAAAGTAAATTAAAGAAGAGTTTTGTCTTTCTAGATAATTTTAGAGAATAAATTATAATTTTTTTCATAATTGTGTGAGTCACATGATTTAATAGAAATAAAACAAACTCCTTGAATAATTTTTCAAATTAGTTTGTTTTTAGTTTTTTTAAAGAGTAAAATTTATTTTTTTTTGTGGTGATTTGTTCCAAGGAAACGACTAATTCTTAATAGTAGGATTTTCTATATATCATACAGGTGGTAATTGATTTAATATGAAAATAATTTATTACTTTTAAATCAGAACATATTTCTTTTATTTTTTATTTCTTAAGTGATTCAAACAAAAAAAAAACAATTTTTTTCATCTGTTTGTCTTACAATTTCAAAATTTTTCATTTTTTTTTATTAACAAAACTACTTTACACGAGGCTGATAGGGAGATTAACTCATCGAGTTCTAATCAATTAAATAGATTTACACTTTTTTTAATCGTGGGGGTTGTATTAATTTATTTTGTAGCTTTAAAAATAAATTTTAAATTTTAAACATTTTAAAGAAGATATAAAAAAAAAATTCTATAGCTTTAAATTTGTCTTATTTGATTATACTTTTAATCATTTTTTGTCTTGCTTTTCTAAAGTTTCAATTTTGTAAACACGTGTCGCAAACTTCATCATGTTTCAATATATATAATTTTAATTCCAGGTTATTTAACTCTTAAAAACTTTATTCATATTTTTATTTCTTGATTTAATTTTACTTGACTTAATTTTTATTTTTATTCTGAAGGAGCTTAAGCTCGGTACAGTTAACAAATAAACAAATAAATAAAAATGGTATAATCAAAAAATATTAACACATCAATTTTAATTTTTTTATTAATCAAGGTGTTTAAATTTGATATTATAGAAAAATAATTTTTAATATAATCAAATAATTAGAACATTAGCTCGGTCCAGATAAACATGTAAATCAAAATGATACATAATCTAGCTCAGACTTCCAGAAAAAAAGCTGTAAAATTGTTAAAATTTTCACTTTTTTTTGTTCCTTCTTAAATTCAGAATACACCGATCATTAGACATTTCTCATTGTCTATTTACCACTCACTCTATAAACTAACTTATTTAACACTTGCTAAAATAAAGAAATAAAATTAAAATTATTTTAGAATAAAAATTCGGATTTTTGTGCACCATTGACATCATTTGATTGGAATGAAATTGATCCAAATCTAATCGGAACATCATCAATAGACACAACATGTACCATTTGGGGTCTAGAGGTTATTTTTTTTAAATAAAATTTAAAACTTGAAAATAAATTTTTACTCTAGACAGGTCAAATACTTGGTCGCACTCAGGTAAACGGCCACGTTAAAACTCAGCTAATAGCTCATGACAAAGAAGTATATGACATTGCTTTTAGCCGGGCTGGAGGGGGTCGAGACATGTTCGCGTCAGTGGGCGCTGATGGCTCAGTGCGAATGTTCGATCTGCGCCATTTGGAACATTCGACAATAATTTACGAGGATCCATCTCACAACCCCTTGCTTCGTTTAGCATGGAACAAACAGGATCCCAATTACTTGACAACTATATCTATGGATTCAATAGAAGTAATTATTTTAGATGTCCGGGTGCCGTGTGCTCCTGTTGCCAGGTTGAACAACCATCGAGCTGTAGTGAACGGCGTTGCTTGGGCTCCACATTCCTCATGCCACATTTGCACATCGGGCGACGATCGTCAGGCTTTAATATGGGACATTCAACAAATTCCAAGAGCAATTGAAGACCCGATTTTGGCCTACACTGCCGATGGTGAAATAAATCAGGTTCAATGGTCAAGCACTCAACCGGACTGGATTGCAATTTGCTACAACA
Organism: Brachionus plicatilis; assembly: GCA_010279815.1. Lineage (NCBI taxonomy): Eukaryota > Metazoa > Rotifera > Eurotatoria > Ploima > Brachionidae > Brachionus > Brachionus plicatilis. The sequence goes on from QEOQ01000359.1 coordinate 535,807, forward strand.
ATAACCTTGAAATTCTGCGGGTCTAGATTTACTTTTACTTTTTTTATCGTGCCATGGATAAACAATTTATTCCCTTTTAGGTTTTTTTTTTTTTTTTTTTTAATTTAAAACTATGAAACAAATTAATTATTAAATTTTTTAATTAATTTGAACTCAATATCTTTTGGAATCATGTATAAGATGTAAATTGAATTTTTTTAATAAATTTGTTCTATGTTGGTTTATAGAAGCTAAAGTAATGATAAATTTAAAGAGAAATAATTTGAAATAATGAGCTGTAATTTAAAAATGTTCTTCCTGAAAAATTCGACTCAACTTTTTTGCGACATCTATTTTTTTTGAATATGATTGTCGAAAATCATGCACAGTTTGATAAAAGTTCTCCCTTTTTACACTTTGATTTAATTCTATTTAAAAATAAATTCAGATTTAAATAAAAGAATTTGTAAAAATTTAACACTCAAAACCCGGAGGGGTTTTTTCGACCCTTTTTGATTCTATTTTTGCTCATCACTCGATAAATTTAATCATTTCTGCTAATTTTTTTTCTCCATCATAAAATCAAAAAAATATTATAATTAATTAATTTTGATAACAAAATATTTTTATTTTCATGCAAAAAAAAAAAAATACGTCACGTCTTTTATTTCGTAAAATAAAGACATGGGTAATTATGCTTTTGATTCCCAACTATACTTAATTCCTAGAGTAAATAATAATTTTTTGAACCATGTCTTGATGAAAAGCTGTTGAACTTCTTAGTAATGCGGATGATACCTAAGCTGAAATCTCTGATGATAATTATAATGATTATGAGGAAAATGATGACTTTTATAATGATTTTGAAGAAGAAATGGAAACATCAAATCAACCTAATACTGAAAATGACTCAGATGAAGACTCAGATAATAAATAACCTGAATAAGAAGAAACTAATAATGAAAAAACTTCAAAAAAATGAATGATATGGGTCAGATTGGATGACGGAGAAGAGACAAGTCTCAGAGAAAATATATTTAAATTTTTAAAATTAATAGATTTTTAATGATAAAGTTGAGCCAACAAGGTATGCTAAACATAAAAAATGAGACCAAACTGTCAGCATTTTCCATTATTTTTGACTTGTCCATGATAAATTTAAATTGAATTGTACCAATTGTCACCCGAAAGCTGACCCTAAAATTTCACTCACAATAGGAGATACATCAGCTTTTATCGGTATTTATTATGCAAGAGGTGTTTTATGCCAAAATTTTCCTCTCAAAGCCATGTGGTCAAGAATTTATGAAGCTCGATTTTTTTCCATTACGCAAAAAATGGAACTTTACTTGTGATAAATGTAAACAACTACACAAGGATCAAATGTAAGTTACATTTGGAGATGGTTTTTAGATCGCTCTGTAAAAATTGTTAAGAACTAGTAATACGAATTTAAAAAAAAAGTTTTTACAAATATTTTTTCCTGTATTTGTATCAAATTTTTTCTTAGACAATTTTAGACAATTTCAATTAAAATAGACAATATTTTTTTAAAATCAAAACAAATTTAATAAAAAAAAAATTTATTTTTACATTCAGTATATTTCTTACATATTTTAAGTAATTATATTAGATAATGTGATCAATAGTATCATGCCGGTTTGTTAAATATTATGATCACAAAACTGCTGATCACCAGATTAAAATTTCTTTAGAAATTTGAAAAAAAATTATCTTATTACCGTATTCCCTCGTTCGATATTGCAGCCTCAGAAACCGAAACACATCTTTGACGCAGGCAATAAACACCATCTCGCCAATGTTAAAACATTCTTAACTTACACCGCATGCGTCAAAGTTGTGTTTCGAGTCTTGGCCCACGTTGAAAGTTAAGATTTTTAAATTAAATGCAGCATTAACCTTAGAGTTTCTGTCAAAAAAATAAAAATTATTTTTTTGAATTTTACATTTGATTTATTAATGGCTTCATTAACGTCTTCAACAGCTGATTTGACATCTTCTTTCTAATCTATCTTCACTACAAATTAAAACTAACTTGTACGCATTTTGTTCTTCGACTCTTCCTCGACTCTTCTTCAACTATTCCAGTGGGGAAAAGCAAAGTCGAGGAAGAGTTGAGGAAAGGAAGAGTTGAGGAAAAGAAATGTACAAGTTTGTCTTAAATTGTACTGTAATAAAGGTTTCAAATTATATTATTTTATTTACATTAAAATTTAAATTACTTATTACAAATTTATGTGAAAAATTTCAAATTTTTCGTGATCAATATCTTTGTTTATGTGACTTGGTTAAAATAAAGAAAAATTAACTGGTCACCTAATATGTGACCAGTAAATTTTTTTTGTTTTAATTTGAGCTATTAAACTCAAACTGTGAAATTTTTTTCAGGTTATTTAATTTAAATTTAAATTGAGAAAATTATAATAATTTGTATTAATGTCCTTTTTTATATGTTTAAAATTGAAAAATTTGGTTTTTATTTGGTAAATATTTGAGAGAAGTTAGTACTTAAAAAAAATGTTCCAAGATAAGTGTCCAAAATAGCTCAGTTTGGATTAAGTTTCGATTAAATTGACTCAACCGCTTGAATATTTTATTTTGATTTTGTTTTCCATATTAGAAAAGAAAATAAAAAATCTCGTTTGATGTTTGTATTGATTGAATATTTAAGATTATTTGACATTTATATTTGTTTTTGGCATGTTTAATGTATAACCTAAATCTTTACTCTACCAAAAATTATAAAACATACCATAAAAATAATTATATTGTAGAAGATTTTAAGAAACAGGAATTTCGCTGATACAATTAACAGAACCAATTTTAGATATTGACGAAAAAATATGTTTTTTACTTTTAATTTTTAAAAAAATTTTTAAATTTAATTTTTTTCTTAATTAAAAAAATATTTTAAATTTTTTTTTACTATTCGAGAAAATTTTCATCCAGAATATTTTTTTTCTAAAATGACTAAAATTAAAATTTATATTGAGTTTCTGCAATTTAAAATTTTGGTTCTAAGTTTTCCTCTGAAATTTAAAAGATTGAATTATGGTCATATTTTTTTCAGCAAAAAAATTATACTAATATATTTCTTTTAAATTTTTCAATAAAAATTTTAACTCCTAATCTTCATTATAACTCTTTTTCCTTATTTAAAAATCTCGCAAAAAATTCTCAATGCCATCTATTTAGAACCCTATCAATGAAATTAATAAAGTGATGCACTTGATCATATCTTTTGTCATTTAATTTTCAATAATTTTGGTTTTGAAAATAATAAAATATGAGCAATTATATTTTTTACTATTGATACAGTCGTAAAAATTAGATATTAAAATATTGAACAATATTTAATTTTAAAAAAAATCATAATATTTTTATTTTAAAAATATTTTAATCATTTTTTTCAAAAAATAAATTTAATAAATAAGTAATTTGAAAAAAATAAAATGGAAAATAAACATCGTATAAATATTAAAAAAATGAAATTTTTAAACTCCCTTTTTTTATTACCGTATTCCCTTGTTCGATAATGCAGCGCCACAACCTAGAACACATCATTGGCGCAGGCGCTATACTAAATCTCGCCCATGTTAAATTCAACTTAACTTGTGTTGCATGCGCCAAAACCGTATTTCGGGTTGTGGCGATGCACTATATCCAGGGTCTTGAGAATGGTGCTGCATTATTTAAGTTTAGCAAATGGATAATATTTAAAAAAAAAAAAGAATTTTTTTTAATTAAGTATTTGGTGCGGCATTAAAGTTTAAAAATAAAAAAGAATTTAAAATTAAAAAATATTGTCTTGAATTATTTTTATATTTTCTTTTTAAATCATTCAAATAATGCAGCACCATTCTCAAGACCCTGGATATAGTGCATCGCCACAACCCGAAATACGGTTTTGGCGCATGCAACACAAGTTAAGTTGAATTTAACATGGGCGAGATTTAGTATAGCGCCTGCGCCAATGATGTGTTCTAGGTTGTGGCGCTGCATTATCGAACAAGGGAATACGGTAAAGAATCAAATATCAAAAAACAAAAACTATTTTTTTTTATTTTACAAAAGATAATAATGGCTTTTGAAGGCATTTAAAATGATCGTTTTCAACATATATTCTGATTTCTGAATTTTTTAGGAATTTGAAAAATAAAGTAAATTTATTGATTGAGTCATATTTGATTTTCTTTTTAAATCCCTAAAAAGATAACATTTTGTATTAAAAAAATCATGTTTGATTTTAAAATTAATATTACTTTATCTCCAGAATTTGTTTTTTAGCCTTAAAAATTTTGGTCAAATTAATTCTTTTTTCTTAAGCAAAAGTTGAAATAAATTAACAAATAAATTGAAATCAGCAACCTTTCGGCTAAAAATTTTTTTGTTTCAATTTACTCTAAGTCTAAATAGTCAACAATAAAACAATTTGAAAATATTGTGTATGACTAACTTTGAAAATAAAATGAAAATAAAATTATTGAAGCAGTTTTAAATTATTTAATGGGAAAATGACATATTTTTCTATTTTAATCGTATAAAATACATTAAATAAATAATTGTTTGAAGTAATTTTTTTTAGTTTTTTTTATTTTATTGAATTTTATGGCTATGTTTGATGAATATTTTGAATGATGGAATAAAAGCGCTCAGGTAATTTAACTTTTTCAATTTAAAATTTAACAATATGCTTTAAAAAATGAATGACCTGTTGAATTATTTTAAAAATTTCAACTAATTTTTTTGTTTAAACTAAAATCAGAATTATCGTGGATCAATTAGGCATTGGATGCAACATGTGAGAGAATCTATTCAAAAAACAGTTTTAATCAACATCCAAACGCCTTTGAAAAAAAATTAAAATAAATAATTCAAATAAATGATTTAACTTTTTTCGTCATTTAAAATAGATACCTTCAAAATTATGTCGCAACATAACTTAGGATATAAATCGACAAAATAAGAAAAATTTTGATGATTTATGACACTTTTGACGAAAGCGTTTTCATTCGGAGACAATTTTGTAATTTTGAAAGCTCCTTGAGAACGTTTAATTATTTCTTAACAACTGACACGTCATAATGCTTAGATTTGTTAACTTTTAAACAACTTTTAGAGTATCTGGATTAAAATTTAGGTAGCAAATACTCAGCAAATATTTAGCTCGCAAAAGCAATTAATTCTAATTCTATCTCAAATCACCTTTAATTAATTCATTAGACTTTTTAAAATAATAAAAAAAAAATTTTTTCGTAATATTTAAATTTATTTTTATCAATGTAATTTTTATCAAGCTTAAAATTTCAAGTTTTGGCATTTGAAAAGCAAGGTTTCTTTTTTTTCAAAAAATAAAGTTTCTCAAATTTAATGCGTTACTAATAAAAGACCTAATTAATATACCTATTTTAATTTTATCAGAATATTTACAGAATTCTAAATTTATATTTTTTGAGTTTTTAGTAATCAAAAAAAATGAACAATTTTTCGGATAACGATCCTCGTAAACTAAAAATGCTACTACAGAGTCGTGCTGCCGAGTTGTTTAGGATATGCGATTTGGAAGATAAGGGCTTTATTAATAAAAAAGACATACAAAGAATGAGAGAATCGCTAAATTTGAGGCCCGATCAACTCGAGGAAGTATTTGAGTCGTTGGACGAAGACAAAAATGGCTACCTTACTCTGGATGAGTTCACTGCTGGTTTTAGCAAATACATTGGAGTTAATTTGGAGGATAATGATTGTTCCGAGTCGGCAAACTTTGAGCGTGCTGATTTGGAGGCTGACGAGGAATTTCGCGAAACCATGGACTCTCTTGGTGCTTCTCATCTAATTGACAGGTTTTGTTTAGTTTTATTTTTGTCCTATTTTAAAATTTGTTTGACCTGGTCTACCATATTTATTCAAGTACTCTCATATGTCAAAAAATTAAATATTAGATAAAATTAGAAAAAATTTTATCTCAAAAAATATATTTTTTTTAATTTATTCAAAGAGATAGCTTTGATTTTTTGTCAATTCCGGAAAACAAAACTAAATTATTTCTAAATTAATGATAACAAATTTTAGGAAGCTCGATTTTTTGTAGCACAGCAGCTTTTATTATAATAATTTTTCAAAAATTTTCAGTCACTAGTGACTTTCAACTAAAAAAAATCTATTTTTGAAATTTTAATTAACATTAAAACAATTATAGAGTTAAAATCAGAGTTGTTTAAAAGTCCAGAAAAAAATTCAAGTCCAGACTTTTTTTTTTAAATTTGCTAGACCAGGCTTCATATCAAAAAATTTATATACTCTTGGGTTGTCTAATGCAATATATTTGCCATATATCAGAATTTTGTTGCAAATTTAGCATAAATTTCTTCTTCAGTATTCAAAATTTTAAAGTCCGGACTTGGACTTGTGCAATTAAAAAAACTCTGGCCAAAATTAATGGTTATTTTTAAAAAATTTAAATTTTTTTAATGATTTTTGTTTATGAAGAGCACATTTATTTTCCAATTTTTTCTTTTTATCTAGTTTTTTCTTTTACCTGGTATTTTTGTTTTTTTGCTGGAATTTTTTTATAATTACAAATAAAAATTCAAAATTCAAAATTTTTGAATTTAATTTAAAATCAATTATATTTGTTAAAAATAAAATCTAAAAATTCTAATTTTTATCGAAATATTGTATTTATTTGAACGTTTTAATAGTGGGGAAATAAAATGGGGTTTCGATGTGATTAATGCCAAATTGAATTAGCCCAAATTTGATGTCGATTTTGGGGTTACTGGTCAATCAATACTAATAGTCAGGCATAAAAATTTTATTAAATTAATTTTTCCACATAAAATGAAACATTTGATATGTTTTTGATAAATGATCCAAAATTAATACTTTTTAATTCAAATTCAATTTAGATTGCATGAGTTTAACCCAAAAGAGTGGTATGATATTTGATATTTTGAAAAATGTTGTAATTTTTTTCAAAAATTTTGATAAAATGTTCAAAAAGTCTACTTTAAAATACTCGTTTTTAGTTTTTTTTTGCAAAAATTAAAATTTTTGATCAAATTTAAAATCTGAAATTTTATCAAAAATTTTAGCGCGCGACATAATGTCATCGAAGAATTTACGTTTTTATAAAATTTTAATTAAAGAAATGTAATCTATAAAAAGCAGTGGAATCTAATTGAAAATTCTAAATTTGTTGATTATCTTTTAAATCTGAAATTTGATCAAGAAATTTTTTAGACGAGTTTTTTTTTATTTAAAAAAATACGCGTTTATTTGAAATATTAAGAATTTATCTTATTTTTTTTCAAGAATTATTTTATTTTTTAAAATTAGCTTTATTTAACTATTAAAAAATCAATTTTAAAATTATTCAAATACTTTTTGTTTAAGAAGACCACTTTTTATCCTTATGATTGTACCCAGGTTTCCTTCAAAGTTTAACGAGGTTAAAATTAAGAAAGCCTACCACTTGAGTGTTAACAGAAAACTCAAAAAAAATATTTTTGGAATTAAAATTTTTAATTTTTAATTCAGATAAACTAAATTTTTGCTTTTGTATATTCTGGAATATCAATTAAGTTTAAAAAAAAGTTTAATTTTTTTAAACCAAATTTTCAAAATAAATATTTTATGTCCCTTTCAAATGACAATTGAATAATTTAAAACTGAATTAATTAATTGATTTATTTTTCTAAGTGAGCCAAACATAAAAAGCCTATGGCTTCGGCTTAGAAACGATGATCACACATTACTTCGCTCATTTGAAAGCTTTGTGGCTAATATTAGTCAAGAACTAAAACGATCGCGAACTGATTTCAGCATTTTAGAATCTGCTTTACAAAAGTAAAATTTTTACAAATTTTTTTTTTAAATTTAACTAAAAATTTAAGCAAATCAATTGACTATGACGAAAATATTAGAAGACTCTACGAGGAGATGGAAGCCCAAATAAAAAACGAGCGATCCAAAATAACTCAGAAAGTAAATGGTGACACATTTTCCTAAATTTGCTTAAAGTTTTCAATTTTAAAAAGGAATCACAAAAAGAAAATGAAATAAAGGAAAAATTGGGAAAAGATTTGCTAGACAAAGATAAACAATTACAAGATTCGCTCTCAAAACAAATTGACATGGAACAAAAATTGTTTCGTCTTAATTTACTTGAGTACAAACAAAAACAAGAAAATGAACGTTTGATAAAAGTAAATTTTTTTCAGACTTGACTTTTTCTCATTAAAAATTGGTAAGGAAAAAGCTATGCTAGAAGAACAACTACAAGAAAAAAACCAAAGTCTTCAGGACTCCAAATCTTATATTAACTCTTTGGTCCAACAAACAAAAGAAGAAAAGCGCAACAGATTCAAGTTATTAATTTAGACATGAAAATTTTGATTTAAATTTAAATTTTTTTAAATTTAAGAGAAACTTTGAAGATAACCGAAAATATAGCTATCGAACGAGAAACATTGATCAAAGAACTAGAACTTTTAAAGTAAAATTTGTATTAAATTAAATTAATTTATGAAATAAATTTTTTTTTAGAGATATCAATAGAAAGCTTCAGGATGAAAGAGATGAACTTGAACTAAAGGTTTTTTTATATTAATTATTGTTGGGTAAAATTTTTATTAATAGATAATTTTATTAGAGGAAGGAAATCAAAAAATATCTTAAAAAAGTTAATTTAAAGACTTTTTTATCATAACTTCATTATTTACTTATTTTTCTTTCAATATAAAATAATAATTAATATTATTGTTTGATGCTTAAAATAAGAGTAAAGGAAAAAAAGTTAAAAATTCAAATTAATTAGGTTCGTTTAAATTTATGAATTATTCACATTAAATAATGATGAAAATTAAAAGATTTTATTAATGAAATAAATTATTGCATCAAAAAATTTTTTAAATGATAGTTTATGTCTGACTCAATTTCTCTTTAACTTCAAAATCCTTCTTGAATTTATCAGAAAAAAATAAATTAAAAATAGATATTTTTGGTCTAGTCAGCATTTGTTTCACAATTATTTTCAAAAAACTTGAGCATATTATTTTAATTTTAAAGTACGCAATATCTTTTAAAATTTTATTTAGCTGGAATTTAAAATTAATTTTTAATTTGGATGGTTTAACTCAAAGACATAATAAAAAAATCCCAGAAAAAAGTAAGGATTTTTTCCCAGAATTACGAAATATTTAACTTTTTTTTTAGTAAAAAAATTTATCTAAGGTTTTCAGCTCTATCAAAATATTTTTTAAGAAAAATTTCTTATAAGAAAACATCAATAGATAAATACTTTGTTTGGTTGATAAAAATCTTTGGTCTCCTTAACACAACAATATCATTCTAATAATTGTCATATCCTTTTATTACCAATTAGTTCAGATTTTAAATTTAAATATATTTCAAGCTTTAATTAGTTTATTTAAAATTTTATTATAAATGTTTTAATAAAATTTAAAGGAGCTTATGTTTGTTAGATAATTAAATACAGATCAGAATCTATTGATTTAAATTTTTTAACTTTTTTCAATAAAATTATCTAAAATGAAAATATGCCAAATAATTTTATTTCTTTTTATAATTAATTTAAATTTTTAAATTAAGAAAATAGAAAACAAAAGTGTAAATGGAAAAAAACTAACAAAAAAAGGATCAATTTTATCAAATTATATTGGCAATCAGTATGAACCTGATTTTGGCATAAAGAAAAAAATTTCAATTTTTTTATTTTAGAAAGTCTCAAGATTCGGATGGAGGTCAATTTGATCCTATAAAATTGATCAAGGCAGACTTCTACAGCGAAGATGAACAAGGGTCTGATATAGAGTAAGTAACAAATTTTAATTTATAAAACAAAGTAAATCCTGAGTCAAAATAAATCTATTGCGAATGTTACATATGTTGTCACTTTGTGTATATGTCTCCGTTCTCTCGTGTTTAAGTAAATGGTGCTTAGGGCTGCATAATCAAGTTTATTTAGACAATTATGATTAGTTTTGTTTTATTGACGTCGACAACAAGTTTTAGTATATTTAGGTGCAAATGAATGATAAACGAGAGTCTGATTCAGATGAGGACTACTTTCCCTCTTCAAAAGCCACAGATGACTCTATTTTTACAAATTGTAAAGAAACCAATTTTAAGATTAACTTTATGCACAATGAAGAATTAAAAAAAATTCGAAGTGGTAGCTTTAGTTTGCCAAAGTAAAGGGACACTTAGCCAAAAAAAAATTTTTATTTATTTTTTTTTTAAAATTAATTTTTCATAGAACAAGCTCAAATACTGTACCATCATTGATTAGTCAACCCTCGATACGAGACCAGTCTGAACTGAACCAGAATAGTGATAATATGGTAATTGAATAGAAAAAATTTTGCCAAAATTAACTTTTTCCAAAGAAAGTTCCATCTAATGTGTCGCCTCAGAGAGTTTTTAAAATTGTGTTCATCGGTGACTCGGGGGTAGGCAAGACCAGCTTTGTGCAAAGATTTTGCAACAACACTTTCAGAGAGTCATTTAGCACCACTATTGGTAAAATTCTAAATGATCTATTAAAATTTACATAAATAATTATTTTTTTTTGGTTTCAAAAGGAGTTGATTTTCAAGTCAAGTCTATAATTTTAGATGATAGAGTTATAGCGTTACAACTATGGGACACAGTTAATAAAATTTTACAAAAAATTAAAATTAATTATGAGTTGTATTTTTTTTTAATTAAGGCTGGCCAGGAACGGTACCGAAGCATAACAAAGCAGTATTTTCGAAAAGCCGACGGAGTAATTTGCATGTATGACATAACATCTGAGCAGTCGTTCAAAAATTTAAGAAACTGGATCAGTTCAATGAAAGAGAGCGCTTCGGATGACTGTGTTTTGACTGTTATTGGCAACAAGACAGATTTGTGTCCCGAGGACGACAAGCGAGTGGTCAGACAAAAAGATGGTGCCACTTTGGCTGCTGAGTATGATGCGCTATTTTTTGAAACCAGCTCAAAAGAAAGCAGGTGTATCATGGAAGCAATGGAAGCGATTGCGAGGATACTTCAAGAAAAAGAGGACAAACAAATTGAGGATGTTCTCAATTTGAAAATTAAAGAGAAAAAAAAAGGTTGTTGTAATTGAATTGTAAATAGTTAAGTTAATAAGACTGACATTTTATTTTTGTATTCTAGTCCTGCATATGATTCAGCCAAATAAATCCAAGGATCTCTGTTTGTTTTTATTTAAATAAAAAATTTTAAAAAAATTAAATTTTTAAATTTGGACCATGCATGTAATCGAAATTTTAAATTTAGGAAATTTATTAAAAAAAGGAAATTTTTATACAAAAAATGAATTTTTTTTGTGATCAGCTAAAATCCAATATTTAAAAAAGCAAATTTTTTCTCATTTGCGATTAATTCTTTAATTTTAGAGCTAATTTTAATAATTTAATTGAAACTCAATTTTTTTGATTCAAATTTTAAATTTTCGATTTGCCAATTATTTTAAAATCTATTATTTTTTCCACAATAAGTAAAAGAACTTTGAAAAATTAATTGTTTATTGAAAATTTTATTTGCCTAAAAAAACTTGCTTTTTAATTTTAATCAACTAAAAAAACGACCATATGAAATAAAATACATTGAGATAAAATCAACCTTAAATCAACAACTTCAAGCAAAATTTGTGGAAAATTTTAAAATTTTATTTAAAAAATAATTTATGCTAAAAACTAAAATTCGATATTCGTCAAATGTTTAAAAATGAATTTTCTATTTAGGTTTTCATTTAGAAAAAATATTCTAAAATTTTCCTCCATGCCATCTGAAAGCAATAAAAAGCCGCTGATTAAGGCATTTTTTTATGGCACCCTAAAACGAAATGAACCCAATCACAACCAGCTCAAAGACTTGAAAGTTACTTTTTTATCAGAAGCCATAACTGTTGATAAATACCCACTTATAATTGCGTCCGACTATAACATTCCATTTTTACTCAATAAAAAAGGATACGGAAAGGTAAAAAATGTTTTATTTTTGTGCATTTTTTAACTTTACCTTTAAAAAAAAGCATGTTCATGGTGAATTGTACCTGATCGATGACGAAGCCAAAAAGTTCCTAGACGAGTTCGAGGGTGTTCATGAAAATTTGTATTCGGACATGTTCATTGATGTTGTGGACAAAAAAAACAACCAAGTACAGCGAGTATGCGCTTATCTTTTGAACAATTTTAAACAAGACCTCCTAGACGAAAACGCGGTTTTATTCGAAAATTATTCCTCGGTAAACCCTTTCCACAAAACATACGAAAAGCACAAGGATACACCGGAAAATTCAGCTTGTGTTTACAATGCAGTCAAGGAAATTTAGTTGAATTTTTTTTTTTAAAAATTCCAAAAAATAAATAAATTTTTTAAATCAAATTTTGTTATCATTTATTTTAAATTTCAAAAAATTAAAAAATCTTACATCTTACTAAATTAAAACTCCAAAATTAAAAACTATAACAAATAAATAAAATGATGTCTATTTTGAAAGTTTTAATCCAGGCAACGGTGCCAAATTGGTCTTCAAATTTTTCAATGAGCCAACGCCAGACTGAGCAGCGGATTTGTTCGGTAGAGAGCTGTTTGATACCGCGGAAAAATTGGACACAATTTTAGGCTGATGTCGTATAGTGTTTAGTTTAATCTCAGGAGTTTTAATAACGTGGTTTAATCTAAGACTACAACTTGAGCTTGAAAGCGAATCATAACCGGTATCACTTGTTTTTATTCTGTTGGCGGTATTTTCCCTTTCCAAGCTAGCTTGTCTTGACGCAGATTTTTCTCTTTTAGATTTTGGCTTTTCTTTGATCTCATTTTCAATTATTTTCTCTTCATCATCGAAGGTCTTTTTAAATCCTGACTTGGGTCGTAGATTTTCCGCTTTGTATATATATTCGTCCTCTTCAAGTACTTCAACATCAGACAAACTTGGTTCAACTTCATCATCAATCTTCAAAATTTGAGGCTGAAAATAATCTTTTCTGTCTTCGAGTTTTCTAAAAAAAAAAAAAAAAAAAAAAAAAAATTAAATTTAAAAATTATTAAATTTATTAAGAATTTGAAAAAAATTTAATTTTCTTGCCTTGTGTGTTCTTTTCTCCATTTCATAATTTCTTCTCTTAGTTCTTTATTCTCAATTTTTAAATCATTTATTTGATTTAATTTTTCATTTTGTTCTATTGATTTAATCACTGTTTTGTAGCTTACTGAGTCGTTTGTGTCTGGTTTATCTACGCTGGTCGATGAGCTCTTTTTTCTGGCTAAAAGAGATCGTAGCAGACTTCCTTGTAAGGCAGGACCCACGGTAAGGTGACTAGCATCACTTGACAAATCAGTAACGTGATCTGAATTTGGTCTTATGGAAAGCGAACTCGAAGGTCTTGACGCTGTTTTCAGTCCAGCACTTGATGAAGTATTCATGCGTGACTTTGGTCTAGATTTCATGGCAGTCTTGATTCTGTACGAAGACAACGGCCTCATTGCAGACAGTGGTCTGACACTTGTGCTTGCTCTACTTCCATGACTAGAGGAGCTACTCGGCCTCAAGGAATCTTAAATTTTTTATTTATTTATGATTTTAACAGAATTATTTGAGTGAAAATTTTTTCAAAAATTGGTTTCATTTTCAGAAACAATTTGTAAATATTTGATTTTAAAAATAAATTTTTAGCTAAAAAAAAAAATTTTTGAATGAATCCTTTAATACTGATGGCCAATTTAGCGATAAGAGGTTTTGTGATAAAAATGTTCATCAAACCGACAAACCGATACTATAAAATTCTCAACATTTAATAACCTTGCTTTGCTTTTCTTAATCAATATAAGGCAAAATAACTACAAATTACGTCAATTTACAAAATCTTTCTTAATTTTTAAGTAAATTTTATGAAGAAAATCACTTTAAAAATAAAACTTGAATTGAAATCAGAATTACAAATTGCTTTGAAAAAGTTAAGTAATGAAAAATATGACAGCCCACAAATTCATTTTTAATAATTAAGCTTTCTTAGCGTAATGATTTTTTTTAAGACCGATCGTGTTAATTTTGACCCTTTCATAAATTTTCATGGCTTCAACCAAATTATTTAATCAGAAGTTAAATCATTTAAGTTCTGAAAATATTAAAATTTTAATTTGAATGATAACATAAAGTTTACCGAATTTTGAAAACATTTGAAAAACTAAAATTTTACTTTGACGTAAAAAATATGGAAGGCCTCAGTGTCCCGCACTCATAAAAAAAATCTATGTTCATTTTTACAATTTTCAAATTTTTTTTTATTTAAATTTTTTATAATGATTTTTGCAATCATAACTAAATTTAAAAAATAAATAAAAATTTCTAAAATATTTTTTTTAAAGTTTTTTTTTGATAATAATTTTCCTTGATAACATTTTTTGTCATTAAAACACCTTATTAATAACGAAGAAACTTTAAAATTAAAATATTTTATTTTAAATAAAAGAAAATAAAATTCTTCAATGAATAATAAGGGCACGTTTGATGATCAAGGAAAAACGTTAAAAGAATTAATTTTAAAAAAAATATTTTGTTTTAATTTTTTAAATTACTTTTTCTCATTCTCTATATTTTAAAAGAAGAATATTTTTTTTATATTTTAATTTAACTAGTCCTAATTTTAATAAATATGTTATTATTAAATTTAATTTTAATAAAAGTTTTATTTTAAATAAAATTTTTTTAAATTTAATTTTTGATTTTTTTTGTAAAAGAAAATAAATTTTCTTTTTAAATTTTCAAAGTCAGAGACGAGATAAAAATTGATCTTAAAATTCCTCATTGCAATTGTAAATATATTTTAAGATTTTACATGTGTTCTCAATTGATCGCTATAGGATACTTACAAGAGTCTAATGATTTCATTAATAAACTTAATCGTGGAGGTAATAAAAAGCAAAAAGTGCATTGAAAAAAACTAAAATTAAATATTTTTTACAATTGAATAAAATTTTTTTTATTGTAAATTAAATTTATAAAATATGTATTTTTTTAAATACACTATCTTGAATAGTTTTTTGATTGTTTTAAAATGGTAGATATGTTTTTAAATAGTATGCTCAGACGAAAAGTAAGATAAACGTATGAAAAAAACTTGTGCGTCTAAACTTTTGTGCAGTACTGTATAACTTCCTCTCAAAAATTTATTTTATCACTAATGATTATTCTTGGGCTGTTCATTTAAAAAAATATATGAAAAAAAATTGCTATTGTTTTTATCGTTCACTTTTTTTCATCGCCTATGGGTTACTTATTGAAAAAAAAAATAATAATATTAATAATAATAAGATGCTAAAATAAATTTAGCATTTTTTAACATTCAAAGAATTAATAAACATTGCTATTGAATTATATAGGATTTTAGCCGATGCTATCGACAAATTAACTTGGAAAGCGTAATAATGACTAGGAGAACCTTCTGGAAAAAAAACAAAAACGAAAAAAATAATCATCTTCTTTTCTAAAGTTGTACAAATCCAAGCACTTGGCAAGTTGAAGTTTATGATCAATTTTTGGTGCTCAAAATGATCAAGTCAAACTAAAACTATTAAATTAATTGCTATTTCTTAAAATAAATAATGCAGAAATACATTTTTGGATTTAGCATTCTATGTCAAATAAAAAAATAAACTCTGCATTATCAAAATGCACAATGCAGAGTGCACACCATCGAAACGATGCTATTTTAAGTGGATAATTTTTTGCAGACTTTTGCAGATTATTACCATTAGATTTAACAAAGCATTTTAAAACCGAAAATTTACCTCTGCACTAATTTTATTAAAAATTAAAATTTATTTTATAGTTTTAGTTTGATATGATCATTTTGAGCATCAAAAATTGATCATAAACTTTAACTTGCCAAGTTGTTCAGTTTTTTTTTGTTCTAGAATTCATGATTTCAAGAAAAAGATAATCATCTATTTATTTCAAATAAGGATACTTCTGAAAAATATATTCCTCGGCTGACATTAGTAAATTTACTTTTATATTAACCATTTTTTAATTATCTACTGAAATACAAAAATACTGCCCATTTAATTAGTCCTCATTATTAATTTGAAATTAAGTTTAACAAATAAATACCATTGATAGCAAGTTTTTCCTCTGGTGGTCCGATTCCTTCATCAATCAGATCATTTATTAGTTGCCAATCGTCATCAAATGGACACTGTTTATTGATATTTTCATGTTTATCATGTGTTCTAGGCGTCAATGGTTTGGTACCAAGTGTCAATTCATCATCCAGGATCTGTAAACTTGGTAACATTTTAACCACTTCATGTCTGTAGCTATAAGATTCCTTAACAAAAAAAAATTGTATTTTATTTTCCACTTGGTACAAATTTTACCTCATCATTAAAATCAGAATGAGGCTTTGAACAAATTGGATTTCCATAAAGAGTAAGATTTTCTAAATTAGTGCAAAGATTTAAAAATTCGACTTGTTTAATGTCGTCAATCAGATTTCTTAATTAATAAAGTCTTGAAAAAATATTTTTTTTAACAAAATTTATTAGTTTACCCCTCCAAATCCAAGCACCTCAAGTTTTCGAGCAAAGAACACGGACTGAGATCAGCGATTTCGTTGTAGGCCAGATAGATTTCCTGCAAGTTGTTTAAGGTGGAAATTCCGTCCAAGTCTACCAGACCTGATCTTGATAGCCATAAAATTTTCAAATGGCATAAACTGGTACCCAAATCTCTGATTCGTGGAACATGGCTTCCATTTAGCTTAAGTTGTCTCAAATGTGGTAAGTAAATCCCAAAATTTCCAAGACTAGTCTCCGATGTATCTACGATCATTTCCAAAAACTCGACTGATCCGAGGTCATTGACACCAGTCAAGGCTTTCTGGGTACAAAATTTAGATTCCAACAAAAAAAAAATTTTCTTCTTACCAATTTAGTTGGGCTCAAGTACTCTTCCAAAAGCAAATCAGTCTCTTGAAGTATAATCGGGTCTGGGTTGATCACATTACCTTTGAATTCGGTGATATGTACACCTCTTAAAAGTGCACTGCGGGGTCTTTCGATGTTGATAGGCATGGTGACGGGTCTAGAATTTGGAATTTTTTTAAACAGCTGAATTAGAGTTATATAGCAAATATTTTTTATTGTTATGTAAAAAAAAATATGCGTTGATAGTCAAGATTTTAGTCATGCAGGTGGTGACAAAATTTAAATTACCTTTTTTGCATATTATTCTAAAAACATCGTTGGTCATGAATTTATTCTTTTGGGACAAAGTTTGACAATTTGGCTTATCTGATTCCAAGAGGATGCTAAATTATTGATCGGATTTGAAGTATTTTTATTTGGCAAAGAACAAATAGAATAAATCAACAACAATATGACCGATTTTGTGTAGAGAGAAGAATTTAAAATTCAAAAACATCTCGTTGTAACTATAGTGTTGTTTCCATGGTGTTTGTCGGCATAATTACTTTTCATTAAATTTTAGGTGAATAAATACGCGGCTATTGAATTAGAATCGATTTGATTTTAAAATAATTAAATATAAATATGGTTAAGTATATATTTAAATGGATCAAAAAGTAAATATTGTTTAAAAATGATGATAATGAAAAATAAATTTGATAGAACGTAAAAAATTAATTTATTCTAATTTTTTTTATTTTTAAATATTTATATTTGTTAATAATTTATTTTCATTAATAAATCTGAGGAAATTTCGAGATATAATGAAAAACTATTTTTGGACTTTGATTAAATCTGAAAAAATTTATTTCGATATTTAAAAGTGTATTTTTTTATCTTTAATGAAAATTTTCATACAATTTTGAAAAAGGATGAAAAAATTGCGATGTTTCAAATTTATTTTTTTAAAAAATTAATGAGAGTTACTTTTGAAATCTTATTACAGTACAAATCAAAACTAACTTGTACGGACTTTGTTCTTTGACTCTTCCTCAACAATTCCTTTCCTCGACCTTTCCTTTCCTTTCCTTAACTTTTCTTTTCCTCGACTATTCCTTTCTTCAACTCTTAGGAAAGGAAAGAAAAAGTTGAGGAAAGGAATAATTATGAAAATGCTGAAAAGCTTTAATTTTATGTTAAAAGTTTTGATAGTATGTTGGTCAAGTAGACTCCTATTTCGTAAAATAATGAAAATTTACCTTAATTTACGTATAATTAATTAAATTCATAATATCATTCGTAAATTGTAAAAAAATGTCCAATTAATTTTTTAAATTTGTTTTTTTTGATTGAATTTTTTAATTAAATCTTTTTTAATAAAAAGTTTAAAAAAAGGTTGTTTTTTTCTAAAGAAAAATAATGGGATCACTCCCCTCTTTTTTGATCTGATAATTTAGAATTTTATTTAATTTTGACAGTTCCATTTTTAGAATAATTATTAAATTTTAATTGGGATTTTAATTAAATAAAGAGTTGTAAAAGTAATATAACTACTGTACAGCAAAATCAATTAACACCAAAGAAACGTGGCAGAAATTCGAAATTATTCTAAGAATAAAAGTAAACTTTTGCGCTTACTATATCTATAATTGCTACCTAACTATTTCTTCTCATTTCTCTGAAACTTCAACTCTGTAAACATGTATCACATATAACTTTATTTTTAGTAGATCCCTTCTTTTTTTTTTTTTTTT
>QEOQ01000359.1:554672-590049 GCA_010279815.1 Brachionus plicatilis
TGATTAAATTTGACTAGTCCGCTATCACTTCTAGTTAGGTTTTTTTTTCAAAAATTAAAATAAAATTAATAATAAAGCGAATAAATTGAAAAATTTTTAAAAAAGACGTCTAGAAATGATTTTTCAAAATATAAATGAATGCGTCCAGTGTTTTTAAGATTCTTTTTTCTTAATTTTTTTTTATGATTATATCAGGATTCTAGTTTAAATATTTGTTCTTTATCCTAATTAAGTATATAAAAAATTCAAAATTATTCAGAAAATGACTTTAAATTCTATTTCATTTTCTTTATTTAATAAATAATTTTTGAAATTTATTACTGAGATTTGTCTGAGAAAACATCTAAAAAAAGATATTGTTCTAGTCCTCTTTTTGAAAAAAATTTAATTAAAAGCAAAAAATCAGAAAGAAGTTTGCAAGTGTCCTTATTTCTTAATTTTCAACTTATTTATTTTTGTTTATTCAATTATTTTTAATCAAAAAAATTCTTACTAAAATTTTTATGGATAAGTAAATGTTCTTTCGATTCGATTTATTTTATTAAGCTGAATTTGAATAATATTTTTTATAAAAGAGATAAATTAGTTCTGAAAAATATGATTGGAATATTTATTTTTTATTTTAAAGCTAGGATTAGTCTGATTTAACTTTCAAAAAATTTTAACGGATCTTTTCTTCTTATCCCTTGAAATCATGCTTATCTCTTGATTTATTTTTTATACTTTACTCATGAGCCTATTTTGTCTTTTAAAAAATTTTAATTAATTTAAGTTTTATAATTCTTTCATCTATAGTTTAAATTAATAAATATTCTACTCATTTTATCTAAAGAAAATTTCAAAAAAAGCTAATTTTTTCATTAAATTTCATAGCCTCTTTTTGAATAAAACAATATCATTTCTTTTTTGAAAAAAAATTGATTTGTTACTATCAGTTCTTGCTTAAATTGAAAATCAAACAAAATAAACAAGGAATATTTACGATATTTTCAAATCCATTAAAGATTAATCTACTAATATATCATTTTTAAATTAATCTCCAGATATTTGAATTTTTTTAGCTAAATAAAATATTTTTATTTTTATTATGATTAATCAATCAACTATTAAAACCAAATAAACTTGATAAATTTAGACACAAAATTCTAAAAATCAGAAACCGGATAGTTTAAATAATTAATTGATTTTCAAATCAATTAGTTTAAATTTTACAAACATGATTTTAATAGCATTTGTTTATAATTATGCTTTTTGCAGTCAATTTTGAATATTTAATTTCTCTGAAATCAAAATTTCTCATTTTTTCGGTATTTTATTTGAAAAAGGACATTAACAAAGAAATTTTAAGAAATGTTCAAATATCGAACATTAAGCTAATTTACATTTAATTAAAGATCTCATATTTCCTTTAAAATTTTAAACAATTAATGCAAAGTTTAAAATCCGAAAAATAATATTATATAATCAAACTTCGGAAGATTTAGCTTGGATTCTAACACACAAACATTAAACGGCAAAACAAGCGCAAATATTATTTTTCCGCTTGACGGACTAAAAACTCTATTTTTGTCTCAATAATTTTACTATTTGTCAAAGCGATTAAAATAGTTTGATACTTTTGTTTTATTTGTTTGAAAAATCGATTGGGTATTAAATTTTACTTTATTTGGTTTAATTAGTGCATTAACTTGGTAAAATCACGTATCTTAAGTTATATGCTTGTTTGATTTTTATGTTTGCACTCATTCAAAGGTGACAACAAACTCTTCCATAAATGAAAAAGCTTTAAATTTAAATCCGCTTTAGCTCAGACATTTGTTTACATAACCATTCGCATTTTAAAAATATGCTGGTCAGAAATGGCTCAAAAAATTTAAACCATTATTTTAAATAGAACCATTTTTCTACTTTTTATGCGAAACTTTATTTATTTATTTATTAATTTTGCTTAAATTTTTACTTGGTTTATTTAAATTAATTTAATTAAATGAATAATTTAAAATTAAAGCAATAAAAAAGGTCATTCGACTCGTTTAAAAAAAATTCCAACTTCATATCTTTTGAATAGATTTTTCAAAAATATAATTATTTAATTGTGTAAATTGTATCTTTATCTTTAAAGCAAGTTTTGACTTTATAAAATTACTTTAATTTTTTTAAATATTTTGAATTAAAAAACACGAAAAAATAATAGTGAAAATTTGACTAAATCAGTGGTAAAATCATTTAATAGATAAAATTTTTTCATAAACTTCTACTAAAAATTGACAAAAAGCTTTGAAATCATGAAATCAATGCTGAAGTTTGTTAAATTCCAGCTTTCAATATTCAATAAAATATGAATTTAATTTTTAAATTTTTTTTTTTTAATTTTCATAAATTTATTTTATTTATTATTTTATCAGTACCGTGAAAAAGCTTCTTTATGTTTCAATAAATATGATAAAAAAAATTTTTATAAATTTAAAAAAGATATATTTTTGAAAATTATTCAAATACTTAAATTTGTATAAAAAAATGTTTGTTTGATTTTAATGTTTGCACTCGTTCAAAGGTGACAATAAACTCTTCCTTAAATTTAAAAGCTTTAAATCTTAAATCTGCATGAGCTGAGACATTTGTTTGCATAACAAGTCACATGCCTAGATTTAATCTGAGATATAAAAAAAGAATTCATACTTTAGATACTAAGATATGTTTGTAAACACTTTTTTAAATTTTTGTTAAAAGATAAAATCTTTTCGATATATCAAAGCTGTCTCTCGACAGGTGAATTATACTATAAGCCCTGGGCCCAGAACTATTATCCTGCAAATAAAACAGCATTTTAAAAAAATCTAAATTATGCAAAATCTTACTGAGATAGATAAAAATCTTGGCAAAAAAAAAAAGCGCACTAAATTCTCACAATTAAATTTTATTAGAGGAATAATATTAAAAGACTGCAATTTTTGATATTGATTTATTAGTAGATTAAATTAATTTATGATAAAGTTATCTTTTGGATTAAGTGCTGAATCCCAAGATAAATATTCAAATTACATTTTAATTTGAGAGAATGAACAATTTTATTAAGGTATTAAATTTATCGGTTGATTTCGATGTCACATTATACAACTATTAATCGATTTTGTAATCAAATTTTTAAAAAATCTCAAATATTTTCTCATCAAAATGAGTTGCCTAATCGGATATGAATTTTCTCACCGAAACGTAAAATATTTTAATTAATACTCTAATTCACAAATAAGACAAAGTTAAAAATGGTCATGCACATGTTCAATCAATTTGCATGTATCATAAATAAACCATAAAGTAAAATTTGCCAAAGGCAAACAGTTGTGTAATTTTTTCAATCAAATTTAATATATCACATGTTACATAAGCTAACAAGTGTTTAATTCCATGTTCATTTGTCCATGACCATTACGACTATAATGTACTTGATTTTTTTCACTCTAGTTTCATACCATGCAAAATAATTTTTTTAATCTATGCAACAAATATTCGAAATTTAAAAACAAAAATAAAAATAATGTGCTATATTCTTTTTACAAATTTAAATAACATTTTTTTTACTTTTTGTTCCTCAATTTAATCACTTTTATCAGTAATCAAAATAAATTTCAAAAAAGTTAAAGAATTTTTTTTTGATTATTATTTTATAAGAAAAAAAATAAAAAACTTCGAAAAAAATTTGGCTTAAAGGAATGAATTATTAATGTTCCATCCTTTCCTTATATTACCAAAAATGTTTTTTATACTAATAATAAAGACTTGTTCGATTGATAAATAATTTAATTTCTCAAAGTTATAAAATAAAAATCATCTAAAATTTAAACGAGCCCAAGACAACCTAAAAATTAATAATTGTAACTAAATTAACTAACTCAACATTAATAAAATATGGCAATAATTAAATTTTTAATTTCTTCAATTTTGTCGAACTGTTGGGAAAGTCATAGATAATCTTTAAAAAATTGTCAAAAAAATCATGTTCCATTTGAATAAATCATTTGTGTTGCCAAAATGAACATTTAATTGCATTTAATATTTGGAGATGTCATCATAGTTTGATTATGTCATTCCGAGTTCAAAATTTTAGTTTCTAAATACTTAGAAAAAAAATTTATGAAAAATAAAATAATTTTAACAG
This sequence comes from Brachionus plicatilis, assembly GCA_010279815.1. NCBI lineage: Eukaryota > Metazoa > Rotifera > Eurotatoria > Ploima > Brachionidae > Brachionus > Brachionus plicatilis. The sequence continues at coordinate 558,829 of QEOQ01000359.1, forward strand.
TCAATAAATTTCCTTGTTTCAAGGGTATTGCATTATTTTAGAAAATTTTGAATTTAAATATAAGAAAATTTTAGAAAATTTGAAAAATTAATAATTTATTCATTTTAACATTTTTTTATTAAATTTTGAATTTTATTTATTGCTTTAAATTATCATTCATTTAATTTTAAATTTGATTTTTTTTTGAATATAAAATGAAATACTAATACAAATAATTGTTTGTTTAAAATCAAATTCAAATCAATAAAATTGGAGACTTTTGTTAAGTAATTTTATTTATTATTTAATAGATGAATTCTTATTATATTTTTGATCAATTGATGCAAAATAGAACAGTCATAAATTTAATATTGCCAAAAGGGAACAATTGTGTAACATTTTAGTCAAAGATCAAATTAAATAAATCACAGTTTAAATTTTAAAGCAATGTTCACCAGTCCATGACTATTTGTATTGATTGATTTACAATGTCATTTATCTAATTGGCTTCCAACTTATGAAATTCAACTCCGAATTTATTTAAAAACATAAATGCTATGCTGTAAAGCACTTGGTTCAGCATAAACAAACTTGTTTACATAACCATAATTTATGGTTCGTAAAGTATCAAGCAGAGAAAATGAATTTATGCAATTATCTAACAATTTCTTAGTATGACCACTTAATAATTGCTGTCTTATCATGGGACAAATCTATTCTCTCTACATGATACAGTTAATTATCTTTATTTTGGGAAATGAGAAAACTAATTTATCAAAATTGGCTTGTTGCTCCACTCCGGATCAAGATTAAACTTCCTGTGCACATAAATAATCAATTTCAAGATATTATCTAGTCTTAATTACAAAGAGCACTTGGGTTTTTAGGTACAGCTCTGTAATTATGGTGATAAGCGTGATAAATTTTTGTTTCAAAGAGTTGACTTCATATCTCATCTTGATCTAGTGACAACCAAATGCGGCAAAGGTTTTTTCATTTAGTCACGAACATTTTAATTGTTCCACTTGATCACGAGAATGACGCCTTCTATTTTCAGCATTTTGACAACATCAATTGATCGTTTAATTTTTGCAAATGTATTCAAATAAATACTTAAATGATAGGCTCAGTGAAGCTTTGATCTTTTTGTTATCTACTAAGTTAATTCTATTTTGTTCTATTTAAAATAATTAAGGCAAATGTCTATTATCAATGAGTACTTTTGAATTAGGCTTATTTTTTACAAAATCTCATATTCAAAACAGATTGTTATTTTTTTCATTATTTTTTTCAAAACAGATCAATGATCACCCCAGCCTGTAAAGAAGTCTCCTAAAAATTACTTTAAAAAATTCAAATTAAAGCACAATTTTTCACTTATTAAATATTTTTCAACATTAGAATTGATATGAATTTATTTTAAGAATCAAGCCTGATGCGATTTTTTCCAATTTGTAATTTAATTAAATTTTACAAAAAATTTTATCCTTTTTAACTATATGGACCGAATTGTAATAGACAAAGAATTATTGAGATCTAAATCAGAAATCAGATTATACAACTTCATCAAAATTCATACCATAATATTCTAAATTATCCAAATAGTGTTCAAATTCAAAAAAAAATTTCTAATTGTACAAAACATCCTTTTCTGGTTCAAAATCAACCTAAAGGTCTATCTCCTGATTTTTAATTTTTAAAGTAATATTATGCTTTAATTAAAATTTTAATACGATTAAGAAAAATTAATAAGAATAATATCAGCAATGAAAGTGATTGAAATTTTTTTAAAGTAATTTTAGTTAAAAAATAATAAATCGTCAAAAAAATATTACAATCAATTTTGAGCGTAAGATTGCAAAAAAAATTTTCTGAAAAAATATCAAAATTAATTATTACCATGAATTTTTTTTATTTAAAATAGAAAATTTCGAGGGGTGTCCTTAGGCTATTTAGAAAGGATCTAAAGTTTCTTTTCAGCCGGACGATAAACTTACAATTGAATTAATTACAAATTAAAGTTGAAAAATTGAAAGTAATCGAATGAAAAAATTCACAAAAAAATAAAAATCTTGTATTTTGAAAGCTGATTAAATTTGAAACTAATTTTTTTTTATTTATTTTTCATTTATTTATTTAACTCTAAAATTGAAATAAAAATAAAAGCAATAAAAGTTTTTGAATTTAAAAAAATGAAACAAAAAAGACAAATCTTTTAATCCAATTGAGGCTTAGGTCTGGCTCGATAAGCCCACTTTTCTTATTTAATTAAAGCTGTTTATGATTCATTAAGCTAATAGTTAACTCCTTAAATTACAAATACTTTTGATTAAAAGCGAGCTACTTAAATATCAAAGTTAAATATCAAATGAGCGGCAATTTTTCATTTGACTAGTTTACATAATGCCAAGGTAAAAACAGATAATTTAAATACTCAAATGGGACTTGAGGTTTTTGTGTCTAGCCGAGCCGTGTTACATCACTTGAATAATTTTAATGGCTTAAGAATACAAACAAAACATAAAGAATGTTATACATGGCTCTAACTATTGAGTAAATATTTAAATTTCTCATCAATAAGCTGCCAAAAGCCGCTCTCATATCAAAGCACTTTGTCAGCTCCACCTAGCTAATAAGCTTTAGCAATAGAGTTTAAATGTCAGGTGGTTCTTGTTATACTATTTGTTTATACAATTTCTAGGACCGAGTTCAAAGCCTCAATCGCTTGGTTTTTATCACATCATAAATCCGATTTCAAAGAATTTAGTGTTAAATGTTTGTATGTTTACTAAAAGCATTCAAATGTTATTCTACCACCTAGGACCATGCAATTTAAAATTTGAAACAGATTTGCTATTTTCTTTTAGCATACTTGCTAAATTAAAAAGCTTTGAAAGTTAATCCGATTGCAGCAGTTCTGGCTATACACTGAGAAATACCATTTTTCACAGGATTAACACAATATTGTCTAACATTGTCACATCTAACATAAAACTTTCTTAAGGTAAAAAAATTATGAAATATCAGTCAAAAACGCTTAAATAATTCTAACTTTGAAATTTTTTTTTAAATTTAATTATTTTCAATTTTTTTTCTTTATTTAAAAAAAAAAGTTAAGCCCAAGTATCTTTATTTTTTGACAAAAAGAACTCAAATTATTGAATTTATTTTATTTAAATTAGAATGTGGACATAGGGTTTGCTGCTTGAAGAAATATCTCTTTTCAGTATAAAAAAATAATTTACAAAATTTCAAATACGAAAATTAATTAAATTAAGTAAAAATTTTCAAAGTAAAATATAGAGTAAAGAAGGTAAAAAATGGATTTTTTTTATTATTGAATAACTCAAAATAAAGATGAAATGTCAGTTTGAATTAGAAAAAATAATAAAATTTAAAAAAAAGATTCACACTCAACCTTTCATTAACTGAATTCAAATTAATTTTTTTAATTACTAAATAAAAAAATATAATCTATCAAACAAATAAATTGATTTTGTTTTTAATAGAATATCATTTGTTACAACGCCAGAATTGGCGTTAATTGAATCGAATAAATAAATAATAAATATTAAACAAATACACTTAAAATTGGAAAAAAAATTGATTTTTTTGTGTCAAAAATTTCTTTATTTAAAAAAAATTGATCTCCTGGAATAAATATGTGAATATATTGGGAAGAATGTTCAGTAATAATAAATTTTACATGTAGTTCTTTAATTCTATTTATCTATTTTGATTTTATCTTTTTTTTTTCATTTTCAATACGAAGGACTTTTATTTAGTTTTGGAAACAAAATCAAAAAAATAAATTGCTTGTTCACAACAAAAAAAATTGACCAAAATCAATCTAAAGACATTCACTCACTTTAAGGTAATATAATTACTATATTTACTTATTTAAAATTTTAAATAAAAATAGTAAATTAAAAAATAGTTTTTTTCAAATACAATTAAGAACAGTTACTTCTACAGTCTTATCCGAACAGCAAAAAAACCCTCTTTTCTGTCTCCTTGCTCAAAATTATTGATTAGAAGAATTGAAAATTTAAATATTCAAAAGAATTGATAAGCAAAAAAAAACATTTAAAAATAAGCAATTAATTCTTTAATAAAAAGTTTTTGGATGATTTGTTTGAAGCAATGTTTTGTAACTAGTTCATTTATTCTTTTTATATTGTTTTAATATTTAAATTCTGATGCTTGAGTAAAATCAAAAGTTTGCCAAGTTTATTTAAAAAAATTAAAAAAGAAAATGTTAAATTAAAAAATAAAGTTTATCAAAAATGTAAAAAATAATGCGTAAAATTTATATATGAAATAGGTTAATACAGTAACAAGATAAAAAAAAAATAATATACAAATGGAAGCTATCAGGCACGGCTTATTTTCTTCCTGCTACAAGTTGTTTACTCTTTTTGTTTTCTGATGAGATAATACATGTTTAATTAAATGAAGGTTATTTTATTTATTTATTTAAAATATAATTCGGCAAAGCCTTGGCCGGTTGGAATGGAAGCTTAGTTCTTCTTTTCAGCCACAAGAAAAACATTTTTGAAACTAAATAATTTTAACTAAAATGTTTAATTAGATTAAAGTTAAATTTTAAATTTTTCAGTGAATTTGTTAAAAAAATAGAAAAACGACTTGAATAAATAAACATAAAGTTTTTGAGAATCTCATTATGAAAAAATTTAAGTACATAAAAAAAAAAAAATTTTGAATACAAAATTGGCTAGTTAAAATAAGAATAGAATTAGGTTTATTGAATTAAATATAATTCTATGATTGTTATGATTCTATGATTTTAAATTATTTAAAAGTATTTTAAAAAGAAAAGAAAATTGGGTGGTTATTTTTTAAAATAACTTCTAATTTAAAAAATGATTATAACCGATAGCAGCTATACTCGAGAGCACTCGGTCCAAATGAGATAAAGTAAAATAATCGTTTAACAATAATCGTAAAATCCAGAGGGGCTCTCTGCAAATCTAACCATCGATTAGTCAAGTGGATTATACAATTTAGATTCATTCGTGCATAACTTGAGTCTAATACCTGTGTTCACTGGTTAAGCATGCTGTGATACAGATAAAAATATCACGGCTTAAAAGCACGATGCTATCTAATGCAACATAAGCTGGCGCCTTGGGCCTTTTTTTAGTAACCAAAAAAATGAAAAAAAAAAATTTTTTTTCTCTTTTTACAAAATTTATTTAAAAAATAAAAAATTTTTAAAATTAAAAACAAAATAAAATTTACAATAAACAAAACAAAAACAAAAAAAAAAAAAGAACAAAAGAACAAAAACAAAATAAAATAAAATTATTTTTTTGTCAACTTTTTATTTTCTCTAAATGTCCCTACCCTAGTCTTTTTAAATACATAAATAAATAAATAAATTACACATTAAAGCCTTTGACTTTAAATGCTTTACCCGTAATACTTTATTATTTTGTTGTCGTTGTAGCAATAGTTGTGCACACATCCCGTAAAAAAAAACAATTTTCTAGATCAAAAGATTCAAATAGTTCAAAGTCAAGTCATTGACGGGCGCATCGCCGTCCTCCTGCTCGTCCAATTGCACCACATTGTTCAATATCTGGTTGACAATAGAGTCGCTCGAAGCACAATCCCAGTCGTCGTACAACCTTTTAGTCTGATTGGAGAACATAAAGTCGGGCGACAAACTTCTGCTGGACGGAGGCGACGACAAACTTTCGCTGCCAAAAACACTGTCCGAACTCACCGAGTGCTTTCTCTCGGACACACAACCATTGGCGCACATTAGCAAATTGCTCGAGTTGTGTTTGGCAGCGCTCTGGCTCAGCTCAGCGTTGAGATCGAAGACAAAGCCGCTCAGAGACAACGGCGAAGTCGAGCCGGACGAGGCCGACGACGACGACGACGAATAGTTGTTTAAATTGACACTCAATTGCGGCGACTTGGCGCTTTTGGTGTCAATCTGGGTGTCGTGCACAAAGTGGCATCGAGGGCCGTACGGGCAGTAGCCGGACGCGTGAAAAGTGCGGCACAGCTCGGTCTTGTACTTGGGGTGGCGCGACATCGTTCTCAATTCGGCGAGGCCGTGCGCGAACTGACACTTGTCGCCGTACTTGCAGATGCCGTTCTCCTGGAACGTGCGGCACAACTCTGTCTTGTAGCGTTGGGCTGCTTGTTGCTGCGCTGGACATGCGCTGTTCTCTTGCTGATGCTGCTGTTGATAGATTAGTTGGAGCACTGTTTGGGTGTCGTAGGCTTTTTTGGCAGCCGAGGCCGGGCTGCGTTGGCTCAGAGTGTTCAAACTCAAACCGTTCAAAACTTGTCTTTGAGATGATTGCATTTTTTTCTAAGATTATTTTTTTCTTCTTTAAATCTAAATAAATAAAAAATAAAGTTAATATTATTTATACTAGATGGTCATTGAGAGAGAGAGAGAGAGAGTGTGTAAGCACCGCCCGTGAACGCACAAGTTGGGCAATTTTTAAATGGCCAATACAAAATATTGTAGATTTGTGTAGCCATTGAGAAAATAGTGTGTAGATGGAGCCAATGGATTTTTGGAGAATAGTTTTTTCTCGGCCCGATTGCAACTGGACATTAATTATCACTTGACTTTTTGTTGTTGTTGTTGTTGTAATGATTGAATGACTTGATGAAATTTGGGGAATTTAGACGAGATTTTTATAGGCTGCACACAACACCGGGATGAAATGCAATTACCGATGGTTGTTGTGTACACAAATTGCTAAACATTAAACAATTAAATTCAATTATGACACATCGAGTCATTAAGTCCATTGAATTGGACATTGGTCAAAGTGGAATATTTACGCAATTGAAACGTGTTACACAAGTTAAACTTGCGTTAATAATTCATTTCGCTGTTGTCTTTAATTGAAAAGCCACACAGAGAGAAAGACATGGCTGGTGTTTGTACCAAATTCCCCCCCAATAATCCAATTTGTGTAGTGTTTGGGTTCAAACGCATTCAGCTCTCTCTTTTATACCCACACTGACCATTTCTCACACATTGGCTTCAATTGCTTCAGCCCACAAACACGACACTCTGATTTACAACAAGAACTAGAAAGTAATACAAATGTAAACAATTATACAATTGATGAGAAATTTTTATTATCATTGTGTCTTAAAAAATTTATTCATACTTAACCTTAGTAAAAAAAAAAAATTTTTTTTTACAACCTAGCATCTAATTGGTATGATTTATGACCATTAATTGGACACAACTTTTTTTTTTGTTTTAATAAAATTTTTTGCATCCTTTTTTTTAGGGCTATTTGTGGAATCAATAATGTGTCCTTTTCCAGTACCTTTTGATCTGACACAGAGGTTACTGCATCGAGTTGGTCATCTACACCGCTTTTATTACCCAGTCGAAACCGGTAGCCCTTTTTTATGATGAAAAGAATTTAAACATTCGTCCCTTACTGCACAGATATTTTGAAGATATCCTTTCTCAGCGGGTTTGAATCCTTGATCCTCTGCTTGCATGACTAGCACACAATACATTTCCAATAGCCACGAATATCTTTATGTCCACTACGACAGGCGGCTAGTAAGTTGGACTTAAATGAAGATTTATTTGCAAACAGCCATGATTTTTTTGTACCTTTCAATGATTCTATGAACTCAATAGAAATAGCTTTAACAAATCCACAGTACTCAACTAATGATTTTTCCACCCTCAGCGAGTTTCGAACCCTCGATCCTCTGCTAACACACAAGCCATTCGGCTTTACAGACTATTATTTGTGGAATCAGCTGTACCAAAATTATAACCAAAGCATGTAATAACAGTTTAGTGCGGAAATTTAAACAACAGTGCAACCGACCTACCACCATTAGTCCCACTAGTAACCATAAAATGCAAGCAGACATACAGAGTTGGAATCAACGCACAAAATTTGACTCATCACACTAATTGATTTCCTTTTTTTACTTTTCATTTTTACTTAAAATTGTCCAATTTACCCTAATCAGCTTCCAGTCATGTAATTTTAAAAAAATGTCTCTGTTTTATTTAGTAAAAATAATTTGGTATCTCTCCCAGAATGTTTGCAGCAACACTGGACCTTGCCACTGTCCCATGATAGTAAGACCATTGGCAAAAAATAGACTAATTTTATAAATAAAAAAAATTTAAATTGATTATTGTAAGATTAAATTATGGAGAAAAAGAAGAAAAAAAAATTTCTGAATAAGACACTTCATCGATGAATCAATGGACTCAAACTAAATTTTGAAAATAATAATTTAAAATTTAATTTTGCTAAATTTAGGTAGAGGTCAGTGGATCGAGATCAAAATAAACTTTTTTTCCATCTATTAAAATTATTTTAGCTAAAATGGGTGCCATTAAGAAAAATTTGGCAATCATATTTCAAGTACATGAAATGATGTGTTGATTAAAGAGGCTCGAAATAAAAGTCTAAAATCATTTCAAGCTGCATTTGACACAAAATTTGGCGGACATGAGTAATTTATGTTTGATGTGCGGTGTGAAAATGCCAATCTTGTCTATTGATCTTGATGACTCAAACATCTTGGATGAAAAATTATTACAAGGCATCTCTATAAAAGGATAATCAAATTTTGAATCTTATCTTATTGCCTAAATTGTGCATAATTCTTTCTTTTTTTTTTTGTTTTTTGTAAATATTCCAATTCCTACTTATTTACAAAAAAAAAACATAAAACCGTCAAGTCCTTTTTAAAGTACGAACCTATGTACTAATAATATAAAATTTTTTATTTTTTGAAACAGTTTTCATAAGCTTGGCAAAGGAAAGCTCGAGCCATTTATTTATTCATATATTTATTTAAATTTAAATAAAGACGTTTATCATCATCATCTTATTTTGTTTAGATGAAATGACATCAAAGCTTGACTCTATTTTTTTTTGGCGACTAGACCTGCTAGGCACAGACCATCTCTAGAAATTCAAAGCACATCTATTAGGTCCATATTGTGGCGAACAAATCTTCAATTTTTAACATATATCCTCACATCTTTCTCCTGCACTATTTTTAACAACTTTTTCAAACAAAAATTTCTCATAATTCTTCCTCATAACTCCAAAAATAGCTAACCTAACTAAAGCTTAGTTAAGCATATTAATTATAAGAAAAAGATACAGCAAGCAGACTTGCGGACACCATTTACTAAGGGAGCCGTCTATGGTAGTTGCGTTACACTGCCCATAGGAAATAGAGAATGAAGACAGCAAGTAATGAGTGTACAAAGATGTGGCAAAAAAGAAAATTAATTGATGGATACAAGGAAAGAATAATGTAAAAGAAGAGTGTGAAGATTGGCCTCGATGCACCGGGACCACTTTAATACTTCCATGCGCAAGTCTGTTCTTGAACTTCTCCCATATTCTTCAATCTTCCTTGACCCCTCTATTGTAGCCTGTCTTTCTATAGAAAGTATGCCATACTTGATGACTTGTACTAAGTTGTACGTTTTTGTCTCATTTCTTGTAATCAAATTTCTGCCTGATAAAACGCAAGATCTTGTACTGATAGGGTCAATTTCGAGCAAAAGGAAATGCTTGAAGTTGGGATTTAAATTGAAGTATATAGAAAGAAATAAATAAGCATGGACTTAGCTCCATTCAAACTAAATTCCAAGACTTTAACTCTTTAACTGTATCACACTAACAATCCTCTTATAAACAATTTAATGGATGAATACACTGCTGGTGGGGGACATACACCGGAAAAATATGAAACTTTTTTATATCTATCTTATCATTCTTCTGCTTATCTAAAAGTCTTGTTGTTTATTTAAAATTTTGGTCCATCCGAAGTACTACTATGCAGTGTTTAGGAGGGAAGAAAAAACAAAGATTACAGAAAAGAATATTAATTTAAAGTTGCATTTATTTAATTTTTTTTGCATAAAAAAAAATTTAAATTTATTTTGATTCCAAAAAAAATTTTTTTAATAGATGCACATTCTGAAAAATTAATAGCTAAGTTGATGCTGTAATTGTTAATAACTGAATGGGTATTTTTGATAACTAAAAAAAAAAAGCTTTTTAAACAGAAGCCTGGCAATTTTTTGTTTTTTTGTCAGGCTAAATTTAATAGAATTAAAAAATAGAAAGCTAACTGGATTTTGAGAATCACGTTTTCAGATATTTTCTAAAAGTGTATTTTAATATGTTCTAGAAAATTTACCTAGCTTAGGCTCATTAAAACTTTACGTCATTTGTTTAAAGTTAGCTAGGAGAGCACGTTTGATTGAAATTCAAAATTCCCATTCGGTTATCGCCTCAACTAGATATGAATAACGTATTCGACGTTAGATTACAAATACAGAGATAAAACAAAAAAAAATGAGAGCATAAGTAAATATTGACCAGACCGTGGTCCGGTAAAATTGACAGCTGAACATAGAGATAAAGCTACCAATTTAAGTGCTTTTTTGATGACCTAAAACTGTGGCCTGATAACAATTTGAGAGTGTAAAATTTTGAAGTAAACTACAGGCGCTCGGGTTGGAGACGAAGTCTTATTTTATACTTGAACATCCACCAATGCAAAGAATTCAGTTGGTGGCGAAATCATGACATAGACAAGCGATCACTTTTTCAATGAGTGATTCCGTTTCAAATTTTGCTCAAATTCAATTTTTTTTTTGTTGTGTAATTTATCAACCTTTTTTATTATTGATAAGATTGTTACTTACATAAATTTTTTTTAAATATTTTTTTATGTTTTACTTCGTGTTATTAAGCAAATTTGGTTTTGGTTGCCATGGATACATTGATTTTATCAGTTTAATTTTTTTGACATGGTGCAGAAAATTTTCATGAAAAGATTTTTTGTTAATTTTTTTGTTCAATAAAAATTGTCATTTTAAACAGCAAATATTGAAATGATGAAATTTAATTTTTTTTGTTCATTATTGGCGTTAATTAAAATAATAAAAAAAAATTAAAAATTTTATTATGAGCAGTAAATACTCTAATTTTGAAAAAATTGAATAAAATTTTTTAAGTGATTTTTGTCTTTGCATAAATTGGTGAAAGTTGGAATTAAAAAGAATTTAATAAAGTAAATTAATTTAAGATAAACATGGTTGATTTTTCTTTTAATTAAATAATAAAAAGAATTTTTTCTATTTAAAATTCAATAGGATTAGAAATTTTTTTAAATGTTTTATGACGAATACATAAATTGGTGTAAATTTAAATGAAGAAATAAATTAATTTAAAAAAATCATGGTTAATTTTTCTTTTCATTAAAAATTCAATTAGGATACGAAATTTTTTTGAAAAAGATTGAAAATTTTTTTAAATGTTTTATGACGAATACATAAATTGGTGTAAAATTAAACAAAAAAAATAAATTAATTTAAAAAAAATATAGTAAATTATTTTTTTTTCATTAAAAATTCAATACGGGCCGGTAGTCGGACACATTTTACAGCCCAGATTTTGAATTGAAAAATTTCTATAATGTAATTTCAACTGAAAAATTGGCTTGAAATAAAATTGAAAAAAAATCAAAAAATGTGATTAGTACTGATAGTCACTCAAATTATAAAAATTTTTTAAATTTTTTTTAAGGTCATCTCTAAAATTGACATAAAAAAAAAATTTCAAAATTTTTAATTCAGACATTATTCATAAAAATATATATTTTTTAAGTTTTATTTTTATAACCGCCAAAATTGGGGTTATAAAAATTTAAATTTTATTATAAAAATTTTTAAATTTTGTTATTTATTTATTTTTAGCATGAGATAGATTTTTTGCACATTTTAGCAAAGGTACTCAAGATTCAATTTAGCATCAGGTCTAACTGAAAAAAGTTAATTAGACAAAAATCGAGGGAGCACTTGAAAAATCATCGTCAAGCGACCAACACCTAGATTATTCAAGCTAATTAAGATTTCAGCTACTTGAAAAGTCTGTAATTTTTATCCACTTCTGAGCTCTTTACGTAATTACTGAACGCGACTAAGATCCGTTTCAAAACTTAAAAATGTCGCCTGTCACGCCAAGTCTTTTGAATCTTTCGGCACCAAAATTCAATTAGAAAAAAACTAGCTTTGATTCGAATCCAACTGCGCTGAATGATAAAGTACTCTAGACTAGGCCGAGGCTCTTTTCGCTTCTCTATCAGACAATTTTACGATCTATTTAAAATCAAAGCACTTCAGTTACCTAATTAAGTGAAATAAATATCTGAACGGTGAGCTAAGAGATAACGGTACTAGTTGAAATCGAATATGGACCTTTTTTATGGTTTAAAGTTACACTATCTATTCAATCAAAAGAAAAATAAGAGATAAAAATCTTGTTTTTGTTTTTGATTGTTCAATCATAAAATTTATCGGAATAACATTTTTTTGTTGAAAGGTTAACGATTAATTTGTGAGAATTTTCGCCCAATTTTTGATTAGTTTTTCAAAATGCTAAATGTTTTTTTAAAAGATTCTTATGAATGGTGTTAAAGTGTCAAGTTTTCAATTTTAAAAGTTTTATTTTGAATTCAAAAAGATAATTTTATGCAAACATTTAATTACAGTTTTGTGTAGATAAAAACAACATGCTCAGCAAGTTCTTGAGGTGTTGAATAACAGCTTTGCATTGAATGTTGTGTAAACTTGTGAACATTTGAATTTCAGATTAGTTTTAATAAAATGATACAATCTTAATTTTTAAGTAATTTTATTAAATGATTTCTCTCTCTGCTTGATACTAATTTATTTTAAATTTAGAACTATGATAATCTATCAGCACATTAATCTAGAAGAAATAAAATATTTAATTTAAAAATAATTTTCTCGAATTACCTGGCAAATTTTAATCTTTTTAAATAAAAAAAATATATTTTTCGATAAATTGTTTTTAATTTTCCTTGTATTTTACTGTAATTTATTTAACCTTTTTTTCTTTTTAATTTTATATTTTATTCTGAATGAGCATTAGCTCGATACAGAAAAAAAAATGAAAACATTTTTTATTTGTAAGAAACATGGTAATTTAAAAAATAATATTGACAAATACTTGGCTTTGCGGTAAATTGAAGTTTCAGATCAAATTTTAAGATCAAAACGATCATTTAAAATTTTAAAACTTAATTAATCTAATGATTTTGATAATTTTTAAGAAATAAATACAAAACATCACTTGACATTTTATGTCTAATAATGAACTTCATTATCAAATTAACTTCAAAATTATTAACCTCTAATTTATTTATCAAAAACGGACAATAATTTAAATAATTCAGATTAAGTTAATTTAAAAAAATTCATATTTTTAACTTTTATAATAGTGTTGGGAACCGTACAAACGGCCATTGGTGCGGCCAAAAATTTTTTAAACCGCGAACAAGACCGCCTAGACGGACGGTTATAAAGGCGGACGGTCACTTTGGCGGCCAGGCCGGCGGCCAAAAATTTGGACCGCGAAGTTGGCCGGCCAAATCAAAGACGGATGACGATATTTGCGATCAAACCATATCAGCGAAAAAAATTTCCTTAAGAATTGGCAAAATTTTTTTTTTAATAGAAAATGCCAAATATTTTTAAAAAAAAAATAATTTTTCTTGAAAAAGCTAAATTTTTGAATTTATTTTTCTTGATTAGAGTTTGAGGATTTGTATGTAATATTTGAAAATTTTTCGTTTCGTAAAATTAAAAACTTAAAGGAACATCAAAAATTTTTTCACAGAAATTTTTTACCGCTGATTTTGTCTGACCGCCAAAGTGGCCGTCCGTTTTAGGGCTGGCCGTACATTTGGCCGTCCGTCTATGCTTTGGCCGGCCAACTTCGCGGTCCAAATTTTTGGCCGCCGGCCTGACCGCCAAAGTGACCGTCCGTTTTAAGTTTGGCCGTACATTTGGCCGTCCGTCTTTTGCTTTGGCCGGCCAACTTCGCGGTCCAAATTTTTGGCCACCGGCCTGGCCGCCAAAGTGGCCGCCTTTTTTTGGCCGCGTTTGGACCGGCCAGGCTTGGCCGCCGCCCAACACTATTTTATTCTATCCATATCTTTTATATCAAACTTAAATAATTTTATTTTTCCACTTAAATAAATTATAAATTTTAAAGCAGTAAATTTTTTTTGTCTCTTAAGTAAATTTAAATCTATTAAAGTTCAGTAAAAAGGGACATTTTAAAATTTTAAATATGAAAATAAACTTATGAAAATAAAGTAATAGATTTTGAAAAAATTTATTTTTTCACTATTACTAAAAAAAATATTACAATTTATATTTTGATCTTTTGATCTTGATCTCTAACTTCAATTTGCCGGCTTTGAAAGTAAAAAAATGAAGATATCAATTGAAAATCCTTGTTCGATGCTATTTTCAAAATATTAAAAGGAAAATGCTGATTTTACAAGCCTTGCGCTAAAGTTAGAAAAAAAGTCATTTTGAAGTATTTAAATTTTTTTTTGATTTTTAAACAACTCTGATTACAACCAAAGAATTTATGAGAATGAAATTTCTAGACAGAAAGAAACTAAGTTTCTTAATATAAATATCCATTCTAAATTAAATTTTAATTCAATTTGGACGGCAAGTTGAAGTTTATGATAAATTTTTGATGCTCAAAATGATCATATCAAACTAAAACTATAAAATAAATTTTAATTTTTAATAAAATTAGTGCAGAGGTAAATTTTCGGTTTTAAAATGCTTTGTTAAATCTAATGGTATGATCTGCAAAAGTCTGCAAAAAATTATCCACTTAAAATAGCATCATTTCGATGATGTTTACTCTGCATTGAGCATTTTGATATTGCAGATTTTATTATTTTATATAACATAGTATGTTAAATCCAAAAATGTATCTCTAGATTTATTTAGACATCAATTTGGTTGCTCTTTGTTCGTAGGTCAAAAATTCTACCAAATTTCTAATAAATTTTATTTTATTTTTTTTAATTTTTAAATTTATTTTTGTTATACAATTGAAAAATACCTAAATAATTTATTTTAAATTTTATTTACTCTTATTTATTTTTTTTGTATCTGAAGGAGCTCAATGCAAATAAACAAATAAATTTTAATTTAATAATAGATGAAATTAATTAACGCAATACCGTAATTCCGTGTTGGGGAACGCGTGCATTAATACCCAAAGTCATATGTGAAGTGCATGCACAGACATTAACCCCTTCCATGTTAAAAAAATACTATTAAAGGTTCGACGCACTACATGTGCAACTTTGGGTATTAACGTGTGATACTAATAAAAAAACCAAGTTTAAATGTCGAGTTAATAATCAAAAAATCTTTTTTAGAGAAGCACTTTAATTTGAAATTTTTTGAAATATTAAAAAAATAATTTTGCATATTTCAACTTTTAGTGCGACCATTCAAACAAAATTATGAAAATGTTTTTTAATATTAAAAATTATTTTTTTTATGCTTATCTAGTTATAGATGCAGCTTTTTTTTTAAAGATTTAAAAAATCATACGATATTTCATAGAATATAAATATTAAAATATTAAAATAATATGACAAAGTCTTGAATTAATTATAAGAGCGGCGTTTAAAGACAATATTAAAATAAAAAAAATACTATTTGAAAATCTTAATTTGATGATTTGTTTTTTGAGCCCTTTTTCCTACCAAGAGGCTTTCGAACACTCCCATCTTTGTTTAAAACTACAACTGGAGTAATATCAACTCTATTCAAGTTTAAACTTTGAAGAGGTCGACGCATAACTTCCTCATTCTGGTTTGAAATTATCTATGAAATATCGTATGATTTTTTAAATCTTTAAAAAAAAAGCTGCATCTATAACTAGATAAGCATAAAAAAAATAATTTTTAATATTAAAAAACATTTTCATAATTTTGTTTGAATGGTCGCACTAAAAGTTGAAATATGCAAAATTATTTTTTTAATATTTCAAAAAATTTCAAATTAAAGTGCTTCTCTAAAATGATTTTTTGATTATTAACTCGACATTTAAACTTGGTTTTTTTATTAGTATCACACGTTAATACCCAAAGTTGCACATGTAGTGCGTCGAACCTTTAATAGTATTTTTTTAACATGGAAGGGGTTAATGTCTGTGCATGCACTTCACATATGACTTTGGGTATTAATGCACGCGTTCCCCAACACGGAATTACGGTAATTAAAGGCAAATATTAATAAACATTTTGTCAAACAAAAAATGGGGTTTAAAATTTTTAAAACTTTAGGAAACCTTTATAAAACTTTAGTCGGATCTACTTTGGATTATACTTTTCAATGCTTAAACTCTCTCTCAGAAACTTATTTTAAAATAATAAACGAATCCAAAATTCAGTATTTCGATCTATTCTAAAGCTAAAATACGACACTCCTTCCACAATATTAAATCATTCTATTCCATCGGCTGTCAGACTGGTGGATGAATGCAAAGCCGGTTTTGATTCAAAATAAATCGAATACTCGACTTCATTTTATTTAATATTTTTTTTCTATATTTTATTTTAATTTATTTTACTTTAAATTTAATTTTTTTTACTTTTTTTTTTTTAAACTGAAGAAGCTAGGCACAGATAAAAGAATAAATCAATTAAATTTAATAATTTGAAAATAAAAAAACATTCATGAGCAATTTGAAAAATTATTCAAATTTGGAAAATGTTTTTTCAACTTTGGGTCAATTTGTATTTAACATGTACAACTTTCTTCAACTTTTTCAATTTATATCAATAAAAAAACTCCTTCAATTATTTCCATTATTCAACTATTCCAAATGTACAACTTTCTTCAACTTTCTTCAACTTTTCCAATTTTTATCAATATAAAAACGCTTTCAATTATTTCAATTATTCAACTTTTTTCAACTTTCTTCAACTTTCTTCAACTTTTTCAATTCTTTTCACTATGAATTTTTACTTTAAAAGAATAAATTTTAAAACAATATAATTTGCAAGTTAAAGAAATCTAATTTTAAATTTAGGGTTTATTTTAAAATAAGATTTATTTTAACAAAATTTAAGATAAAATCAAAGGGTTTTCGGTTCAGCAAAAAGAAATAGGAATTTTTCTTAATTAATGCTTAATTAATTTATAATAATTAATTGTTTTGTTATTGATTTTTTAAAAAGGTATAAACACTCAGCAAAGTTTTCTCGTTTTTTAGTATTTTCAATGCAAAAAAACGCGAAAATTGGATAAGGATTAAAAAATTTCAATATTAATAAAAATTGAAAAAGTTGAAGAAAGTTGAAGAAAGTTGAATAACCTTAATAGTTGAATAATTGAAATAGTTGAAGGAGTTTTATGGTTAAGAATTGAAAAAGTTGAAGAAAGTTGACGAAAGAAATACAATTATTTGAATAATTGAAAAGTTGAATAATAACAGTAAATTGCCCATTAGTCTAAAAAAATGTTTTTCATTGTTAATTCAGGAGCAATCTGGTTCTATAAAATATTGTCGTACTCCTGATATTCTTACTCTTCATGATTTAAGGATTGTAGAGTCAGTTACTTCATTTTTTTTCAACTGAAGGAGCCTTAGCTCGATACAGAATAAAAACTGACTTACAATTATAACCTATATTTATTTAAAATAAAACATAATATTGTAAACAAGTCTAACCGGGTTCCCTAAACTTGGTTCGAAAACATTAATAATAATCACCCAATTTCCCCGATTTTTTTAATCACCCTTTTACCCCCGGTGGATAATTGTGTGAGGTCAAAAGGCATATCCTAAAATATCCTAATATAATAAAATTCTCAAAATATTCTCAGATATGCTTGA
Organism: Brachionus plicatilis; assembly: GCA_010279815.1. Classification (NCBI taxonomy): domain Eukaryota; kingdom Metazoa; phylum Rotifera; class Eurotatoria; order Ploima; family Brachionidae; genus Brachionus; species Brachionus plicatilis. Next base: position 576,573 of record QEOQ01000359.1, read on the forward strand.
ACATGTACCGAATCGAATAGTAGAAATAGGTTGGATCTTAAGTAATACTAAGGACCTTTAAAATCGTTTTTTATTTAACTAATTCTAATTCGAGACTTTTTCACCTTATTAGACCTAATCATACTTAAAAGAAAAAAAAATGTTTAATTTTTGTAAAAATTATTTCACACATATCATTCGATTCATCTCTTCGAGTTCCTCATATAATCATATACTTTTTAGTAAAAATCTTCTAAAATGAAGGAGATATTGCAGTTTTACAAATCTAAGATAAACAAAAAAATAAAATAAAAAAATTTAATGAAAATAAAAAAACTTAAAAAATATCCAATATTTTATTAAAGATTAACTAAAAAAATCTATCGAAAAACTTATCTTGTGAATTAATTTGTAAATCCAATTTTTTCAAATAAAAAACATTGGATCGTTTTATTTCATTCATGAAATAAAATGTTTAGTACAATGTTTGTATGCTAATTTTTATTTTTAACTGACGTATTGATTTTTTTCAAATTTAATAATTTTTGTTAAAAATTTAAAATTTTAATCAATAGACATTTAAAAAAATTATCTTAAAACTGGGAAAATTTGAAAATTATTATCTTGATTCTAAAGAAAATTCGTAAATTAAAAAAAAATATGAAAAATTCAAGCGATTGTTAGAAATTTTTTTATAATTAAAACAGACATTTATAACATTTATTTTAATAATTTGATTCACTTCAGATTAAAAAGCTTCAATTCATCAAATTTGCTTACATGTCGATTCGAATTTTTAATTTGACATAATTGAAAAAAAAATTTAAGAATTTTAATAATCCCAAAAAAAATACACAGACGCAGAAGAGAACTTAGAAAAAAACAGCTTAGTAGTCTTAGGTCAAAAACTAGCAAAAAAAATTCAAAAAAAAAAAAAGAAAAAAAAATTCGAAATTACTTTGCTTAACTCTAAAAGTTCAGTTCGGACATAGTTACATAAACGCGATTATAACCATTACCACTTATAACATATGGTTTTAAAATCAACGTATTATCCGTAAATAATCTAATTAACTAAGCCGACATCGTTTTATTGCAAAACATCCGTATCAAAAATTACCAGTTAATTTATAAAAATCATATCTCGCTTCAACAATAAGAGATTCAAATTCAGGCTTATCGCCTGGTGGATTGGTTTATCTTAAAAACAAGAGATTCCCTATTGAAATAAGTTGTTTAAATTTAAATTTGACTTGACTTTAAAAGAAAAAATTTGAAGTCAAGTCAAATGATTTGACTTTGAAAAGACTTTATAATGACTTTTTTTTTGACTTTTGCCCAAGTCCGGTTTACACATATAAAAACTGCGACATTCTGATTACTCCTCGGTGAATCTTGGTATGACCATTTTATTTTACATAAAGCATGTAGGGTTCCGTCAATTGAAGTAGAAATAAAAGAAGATATAAGCTTTGGACGCCTAGCAATACTTAACTGCTCCATAACTGAGACTTGCGATGGTGTGCTTGATATCCAAGAAATAAGAATGCGAAAATCTAAACACACTTACGGAAAAATTAATGGAATTATACAAATTATTAATCAACGTCACATTGCGCAAAACTTTCTTGAGTTAGCGTAAATATTCATTCAAAGACGAAAAAGCAATACTAGAGTTAAAAAGGCTAAAAAAAATCGTTCCGGGAAAGGATGGAAAACATCGCAATCGCTTGAAGTATGCTAAATGTAAAACTCATAACGCTCTTCAAGACTGATAAAATATCCTGGAGTGACTTAAATCGACTCGTATCACTTAAAAGAGTTCTACTCTCCTGACAGGCGAACTTAAAATAGAGAATCAGAAACGAAAGGAATGTTATCAGGAATTTTTCAAATGAAAAATCCTCTTCGACATCGAATATCTCACTGGAAATTTGTAAGTAAGGAATATAAGAGAAATTAAAAAGGATTTTATGGAGCCTTCTTAAAACTAGCGTCCTGAACCATGTGATTCTTTCAAAGTTCAAAATTTGAATTATAAAACCTTTGTTTAGAGTTAATAAAAGAGAAATTATTTTTTCTAATTCCAGGCCAATTATGCTTTCAATTTAAATTATTGTTTGAAAAGATAATTCTTTTTAAAATATTTTTAAATAGTTTTCATTGTGAAAGTCAAGAGCAGTTTGGAATTGAATGTTTGGAGTTCATGTTAACACGTTTTTTACATGCTTCTCGCATCGATCTTATTAAGAAGACGTGGGAAAAGCATTTGTATGCACGAAAAGCGCATACAAAGTTTTTGATAAGATAATTAAAATCTTCTTGTGGAAAAAACTTATCTCCCAACTGCGTTGACATAAAAAATATATAATGCACCAACATTTGTATTCGTTGTAAAAGATGAAGAAAGAAGAGCTTTTATTTAAGATTCATTTTTAATCAATTATTTGTTTCTAAAGAAAATTTTAAATAATAAAATAAATAACAAGTCATCGACTGCGTCCTCTTCACATCCCCCTGCTTTATTATTTATCGGGATTAAGAGAATTGTTAATATTTATTTTAAACTTTTTTCCTTATTAGTTAGTTAAAAAAATACAAAAAGATAAAGATATTTTTCTTTCGTTTAAGAATTATTTTGCTTTCGTAAAATCCAGATATAAATTTGTCATTTTGTCTTGAAAATGAAATTGAATAAAAGATAATAAAGATAATTTTCGATTGTTTGTCTTTTAACCTCATAAAATTAAGCATAATCATCAAGATAAAAAATATTTTTTTCTAGAATTATCTGTGATTTCGAATGACCCTTGATACACGATTTGCAAAGATGTTTAAATTAAAAGTTGTTGGTTTCACTTTCGCCGAGCAATAAAAAAAAAGGTTGTTTTAAACTTCACAAAAAACGACTAGAGGTTCTGTTTCTGGATAAGGCGTTTTCTTGCATTGATTCCGATAGCGTTTCTTCAAGGCGATTTCCAGGTCTGAAATAGCCTTGTTTAAAGTTCAACCGCGTGTAGCCGAAATAGGATAGCACATAAGAATACTTTATTGTCGAACGGGAGACGTTTTCATTGAAGTTTTAAACGCAGTATTACAAAGAATGCCAAAACCTAAGGAGTTCAATAAAAATTTACAAATCGAGTTCATAAATGAAACATTTTATCAAAAAAAGTTGTATTCGACGAATATTTTGATAAGTTGATTTACCAAATGATGTACCCAAATGAGTCTTTTCTAGATCAAGAAAAATTAATCCAAGAAGAAGACATTGAAGAATTGGTTGTCGAAAATAAAGCTACAAAATTTAAAAAAGATAGCTGATTTCAAATACTTCGATTTAATGAATGTTAAATGAAAGGAATGTAAAATGCTAGGTTAAAAGCAGGCAAAAACTCCGAAAAATTGAATCAGCTGAAAAAAATTTCATGATTTAGTGTTCCCTAAACGATGGAAGACCGAAACGCAAAGCATTCAAACCAAGAATCAAAAAAATTACAATTTGCAAGTTGATTTGACTGAAGACGATCGAGTTCAAGAGAGCGTTTTAGAATCCTTTGACAGTTGACTTGTTTTGACAACTTCTTACTGGCTTACAGGATTTCGTTTAGATTTTTTACTTGATTTTTTGGAAAGTCACTTTAACAACCGTTTTGATATATTTGGTATCACGTATTGGCGAACTTAACAAATTCAAGAGCTTTTCAGCGAAACAATTCAAGTGTGTTTACACCCATATTGTGATAAATTTTTTATAGTAAATTCAAATATCCATTGGATTTTGTTATCTAATATCGACGCAACACAGTCGCAAAGCGATTAGATTTGTGAGCAAACAATGGATCGTAAGTGGTTAGTCTACGATAGCTTAAATAATTTAGCAAATTTAAAAACAGTAAAGCGTATTATGCGAATTAATTCACCGTACTATTTCCAGGCATACTGTTTGCAAACCGAACTATTATACCGCAAATCGTATGAGACAATGATTTTAGACCCAACACCAAAAAGATTGGCAAAGATGTTTAACTTAAAGGTTGTTGGTTTCACTTTCGCCGAGCAATAAAAAAAAGATTGTTTTAAACTCTTTATTGATAGTATCAAAAAAAAATTTGATTTCTTGATAGAAAGATATATAAAGATAAAAGATATATAAAATATAAAGTAAGAAAAAAAAAGAACTTATTTCGCATTTTGACAAATTATAAAATTAAAGCAAATTAAAATATTAAAATATAAAAATAAAAGAAAATAAATAAATTTTTATAAAATGGATGATGAGAATCGTCTTGAGGAGATTCAAAGGATTGAGAACGAGTTAATAAATCCTCGATTAAATCGTCAAGTAGATTTCGATTTAAAAGCGTTGTTCACCGCAAAATTGTGTTGGTTAAGACCTTTAAAATCAAAAACAGCAAAGGAAGTTGCTAGGGCATTAATTGGGCAGTTGGATGCGAATAAATAAATCTTCAAATTGGTCATTAGCTTTGCTTATTGTTCAATTAATAAAAAATAATAAATATCATGAGGGAATTTTTTTTTCATATTTCTAATGATTAACATAATTTTGTTTTTTCAAAGCATTAAGATGACTCCATACAAAGCTTTATTTGGTTGTGAGATGTATTCTGGATTAGAATTGTTTAATTTACCTGGCGAAGAAAAAACAAAAATTAAAACAGCAGACAACTTTTTACTTTGCTAGGTTTTTTTTACATTAATTATTTAATTGGTTGATTACTTTATAATTTACAGGTAGACATGATGATACTGAGCTCGAGATTGATGATGATGATGATGACAATGATTCATATTGTGATGATGTTGTTTCAAACGAATTGTTGAAAATACGTGATGAATTATCAAGCAACAAAAGAAAAGAACCAGAACCTGAGACTAAGTGTCAAGATGATCAAGAAAATTCTGATGATTTAGTTAAGCAACGCTCGAAAATTATAAAGGTAACTCGGTCAAATGTCAAAGATGGTCAAGAAAAATCGGTTCAAAAAATGTTGAAGAAAAATAAAAAAAATAAATTCTTTTAAAAAAGGAGATTTAGTTTTGTTTAGAACTGACGACGTTGACCGTGGTATGGCCGATGATCAAAATATTTTATGTATTATTTTAGAGGTAATAAACGATCTTTTTAAGTTAGGTTGTAGAGCAGGTGTTCTTGATACTTTTGTAGCATGCAATTGTATCGAAAAAACTAATTTAGTTACTGAATTCAATCAAGAATTCATACCAAAAGATAAATAGGGGGATTTTATTAAAGTTAGCGCAAGAGAAGCAGTAAGACTTCTCTCAGTAGGTCACGGGCAAGGCTTTTTAAAATGCTCTTGTACTGGAGAGTGTGCAACGATGGGATGTTCCTGTCGTAAAGCAGAGATAAAATGTAGTTCCAAATGTCATGCAAAAATGCTTCAATGTAAAAATTGTGACTAAAACGTATATTTGATTGATTCCAAATAATAAATTTAATTTTTTATAAATTCTTTTTTTTATTTAATAATTTGCCTAGTAACTTTTGGCAATTTACAAAATACAAAGTTTATATTGACATGTCATTTTACAAATTGACTTGGCAAATTATAAAAAAACGAAATTTTTACATTTTAACATGCCATTTTACAAATTGTCAATGTCTTTTTACAAAATGACATATTTTACATTTTGACAGTGACATTTCAAATAATTTACATCAAAAGTTTTTTTTCTTTTAAGACAGTTTTTTTTATTCTAATAAAAGGCTGCTGCAGTTATAAAAGTTTCAGGTCTCTAATTGTGGATTTGTCAATTTTAGGTTAAGAGTCTTTTAAATAGAGGTTTAGAAACCTCAAAGTAATGGTACAACTTTTTTAGAGAACCGATTTACGTCAGATAAAAATGATATTTTAAATTATAACATTCAGATGAATTAATTGAATTTGTAGAATCTCTTTCTGAATTTTTGAATTAATTTTACTTAAAAGAGCAAGAAGTTAATGTAAATTTAATTAATGAATAAATTTTATCACAAGAAAAAGATGATGTAGTACGTCAATTAAAACTAATAAAAGCAGGAAATTTTTTTTCACCAAAAAAACCAGAAAATTCTGGCAGAAACCTCAAGATGTATAGCAAAAACTAACAAAAAATGCTTTAATTCTTTTAAATATAAATACTTTAAGTGATTTCATTGAAAGATTTTTTGCATTTCAGATTTGTATCAAAAAAAAACTATCAATATATAGATACAGATTTTTTTATAAAGAAATGTTGTTTATAGGCTAATTTTGAAATTTTAAAAAAACTAAATCAAGATATTGAATATGCTTTAACAAGAAAACATATTAACTAAAAATAAAAATTTAAATAAAATTTTTGGCCGAAAAACATTCTTGATAAACTTCTATTTTAACTTTTATAAATCGCATTTAAAATTAATTAATTTTCCCAAACTCGTGACACTTGGATTTACATAATGAGTTGGTATAGGTATCAGATGAGCTACTCGCATATCAATTTTGAAAGATTAATGCAGCCTCGATTACAACTGGTGTGAACGCAAATAAATTTAATGACTCATCGCTATAAGAAATCAAGTCATTAAAATGTATAAGGCTAAATTAAGGAATATAAATAATCATTAGAAAAAACTTTTAAAATCAACCTACGTCATAGAAGAGTTAAGTAATTATACACTCGAATTTTTTTCATTTCCTTTATAGCGTTGAAATTCAAGAAAAGTTTTTGGATTTAAAATATCCCGACATACTTAGAGTGAAATAAAGTTCGACTTTAATTTTATAAATTATATCTAATTATTTAAAATTTCACGAAGTTAGGGAGTTAGCAAATTAGTGAGTTAGCAAGTTAGCGAGTTATCGATGTCAAGGTTGAATAGTGAGAGAGAATAGATAATTGATTGATTACCAATTATCAATTAAGTATTAATATATATTAAATATATATATATATCTAACAATTAAGAATTTGTTAATTAAGAATTATTATTTATTATAAATGTAAACGCAGTTTATTATTTTTTTTTGTTGTTCTTAGAGTCTTAGAAGTCAATGTAAATATATAAATATACTTTTAAAATTTTTTGTAAAATAAAATTTCAAAACTACAATGTCAAAAAAGCAAGTAACTATTGGTACAGCGTGTTTTAAAGCTAAAAAAAAATCTTCTGTAAATGTAAATTCCTTAATCAATTTAACCAATAATATCGAAAAGTACATGTCTGATTACAAGAAATTTTGACCAAGAACTAATAAGAGTAAGACGTATTGAAAAATAATTAAAATTAAGAAAGAGTAAGATAATTGACTCTGCACATCTTCTTAATTTAAAACTAAATGATGATTTTGAGACCAAATTAGATGACAGCGATATAGCTGAAGAAACATTGCATCAAGAAGAAACACAAGAAGACGACGACGAAAACATTTTATCTCAAGAAGACATCGAAAAACTCAATGAAACAGAAAAATAATTTTTAAATGATTCCAAATTAAAAATAAATTAGATTAATTATTCTATTTCATGAACTTACATAACATTTTATGCAATAACTAAATATCTAATGTAAACTTAAATATTATGCATAAACTTTAAAAAAATTTAAAAAATAAACCTATACAATTAATTCTTTTCGCAAATCTTAAAATGGAAAAAAGAAGTGAGTCGACTGTCCCACTTCCACCGAAAAAAAAACCCAGGACTGATTTTTCAATTACGAATATTCTTAAAGTAAAGTTTAGTATGTATTGTAGTTTAAAATTTGTGATTTAAAATGATTTAACTTTATTAGACTCCTCATTACCAATTCAAAACGTATGGACTAATGTCTACGAGTTCTAAAAGTATAATCGAACAGCAATATAAACCACAAATTCCCAATTTGATTAACAAGTTGTCACAAGCGACTAATATAAGTCCCAAAAATAATTCGCCTGTGTCCCTAATTAAACATTTAATCGAAAAATCATCGACGCTTATAAATAACAGTTTTGCTTGATTTATCTCACGTTCTTCTCCAATAAGTCAAAACATTAAATCCGCACATAAGTCGTCACTTACTCCAATTTTTTACAGTAGAATAATTGAATGTCAAATAGCTGTTGGATCTAATGATAAAAAATTGGTTTACATACCGAGAACGCCATTGATTCCAACTGATGCAAGTTTACCTTTCGATTTAAAAAGGCTTCAATTTCCTATAGGACCAGCGTATGCAATGAGTATAAATAAATCTCAAGGACAAACTTTAGAAAACGTAGGGGTTTACTTAAACGAACCTGTTTTTACTCATGGGAAATTATATGTAGCCTTTTCAAGAGTGACAAATAAAAAAAATCTCAAGATTTGCATGAATCATCTAAATAACTTAACAAAAAACATAGTTTATACTGAGGTTTTTCAATAAATTTTTTAGTGTGTTCTGCAATTTTTTTTCTTAATTTTATTTAAATTTCCCCGGCAGCGAAGCAACGGGTATCTACTAGTATCATTAATTAAGGCTCGAAATAAAGAAGATGGGAGATAGCGTATATCATTGTGTCTTAAAGGCAAAAGTCTTCCCTGTATCTTTTGTTTATTACCAAATAAGACGCTTGATACATACACTTGATTTTTTGAAATTTTAAAGAACCGTTTGCAAGTTAATCCTCATTCAATTAGTTCAGATTTTGAGCAAGTTAATCTTAATGCAGTAAATAATACCTACGACGACAAAGTTTCGTATGAATGCTTTTTCGATTATAAACAGAATTTATGGCGTAAAGTAAAGGATTTGGGTACCAGACAGCTTATAATGAGATTAGTGAGGTTCGTTTATTTTTTAAAAGTATAGCATCGTTAGCTTTTGTGCCTGTAATGATGTGATTTATGCTCATGAATTGTTTAAAAAAAAAATGAAGAGTTTTCAAAAAATTATATCAATTTTATAAAATATTTTGAATCAACATATATTGGAGAGGTTAAGCGTGGTAGAGGTGTTGTTCTAAAAGATCCTACATTCAAACACGACCCTTGGAACGTTCATGTCCGAAATATAGAAAAAATGCTTCGAACAAATAATAACATTGAAGGCTGGCACTCAGCATTACAAAATTTTATTCGAAGATCTCCTGTTATTTGTGCTTTTATTGATAAAATCAAGTTGGAACAAGCCAAAATGAAAGCGATTCATTTGCGATTGGTCACATGAAGATTACCAAAAAGTGAAGCCACTTACATAGAGTTACATAATCTCATAAGTGAAAAATTAAAGACTATTCAAATAGAGCAAATTTTGGTCAAAATTTTGACCAATATTTGCTCAAGTTCATTAATTAAACAGGAAAAATCCACTGTCAAGTAGGCTTTCTGACAGAAAATAAATAAGTTCAGATCACAGAAATCTTCAAGGCAAATTTTATTATTTTTAAAAGATAATAAAGAATTTAGTACGGCCTATCACTTTCTTATAAATTACAAAAGCCTTTATAAAAAACTCTAAGAACTAGCAAGATATGGTCTAGATCGGATTCACAACCTCGTGTTAAAAAATTTAGACTTAATTTGAAATAATCATGATCGCTAAGAAATCTTCTCATACTAAAGACCCTAATAGCTTTCGTTCAATTAGTATGGAAAGTTACTAAAACGTATTATTTACACCAGAAAATATGATTTTCTGCAGAACAATAAATTACTTATACAAGAGCAGTCAGGATTTAGAAAACATAGACGCACTGCAGATAATTTTTATTTTCTTATTCAAAAAGTTGAAAAGTCTTCTAATAAAAAGAAAAAAGTACGTTATCTATATTTTGAAATTTCTAAAGCTTTTGATAAAGTTTGGCACGATGGACTTTTTTACTATTTAATTAGAGTTAACTACCTCCTTATCTTATTTATTGGATAAGATTAAAAGTAAAATGACACAAAGTTTATTTCTGAGACATTTTGCGTTATTAAATCGTGTTTTACATCCAAGTGTACTTTGATAATATGGATTTGATGTTCACATTTGGTGCTGTTCGTCATTTTCAGGACATATGATACAGCTAGTAGAATTAGAGTGCTGTGAATTTGAGAGATTAAAAATTATTAAGTAAAAATCCTAATTATGTTCATAAAAAATACCAATTCGATTTTTGTGGCAAATTGAAGTTTCAGATCAAATTTTAAGATCAAAACGATCATTTAAAATTTTAAAACTTAATTAATCTAATGATTTTTATAAATACAAAAATACAAAATAAATACAAAACATTACTTGACATGTTATGTCTAATAATGGTTCATTATCAAATTAACTTCAAAATTATTGATCTCTAATTTATTCAGTCAATAATTTAAATAATTCAGGTTAAGTTAATTCACAAATTCAAATTTATAACTTTTATATCCATTCATTCAGACTGGAATAATTTTATTTTTCCACATAAATAAATTAAAAATTTAAAAACAGTGAATTTTTTTTTTAAAGTAAATTTTCATTAAAATTAATTAAAATATTTAAATCTATTAAAGTTCAATAAAAAGGAATAATTTAAAATTTTGATCTTTTGATCTTGATCTTAAACTTCAATTTGAGGTTTTTTTAGACAAATATATACCAAAAAAATTTTTATTTTAAAAAATTAATAAGTTTAAATAATAATTTATGTTTTTTTAAATTTTTTTTATTTAAGTGTTGTTTTTAGGTTTCACCTATTTTATTTTATTTTTCCACCTAACCCGCTAGTGTGTTATAGTTATGCAAGCCGATGATCAAGGATTCAAACCTGCTGAGAAAGGATATCTTCAAAATATCTCTGCAGTAAGGGACGAATGTTTAAATTATTTTCATCATAAAAAAAAAGGATACCGGCTTCGACTGGGTAATAAAGCGGTGTAGATGACCAACTCGATGCAGTAACCTCTGTGTCAGCTCGGAACTGTTGCTCAAATAAGTACTGGAAAAGGAGATGAGAGTTTCCCTATTATCCCCTAGGATAGAAAAGAAAATCACTTTCTTCCGAAGTTCCATTTTCATATTGACTATTTTTTTGGATAAATCTTCAAAACTGATATAAGTCTCGTGTTTTTATCTCCTTTTTTATGATCGCTAATTAGTGGCAGACTGATACACATTTTTTAACTTTAGATTATTTCAAAAATAAATTTAAAAATTACAAATTTTGTCAAGACAGAATATCTTTTAAGTTTGAGCATTAAGTTAATTTTTTAGCAAGCCAATTTTTTTAATTTCACAAATGAATCAATCGAGATAGCTTAGTGAATTTAATCGAATATAGTAAAAGTGAAAGTATGATTCAATTTTCTTTAAATTTTTTTTACTAAAAATTTTATTTCAAAAATAAAGTGTGGTAGCAATTCTTAAGCTTGTTTTAAGAATCAAGAGTTTTAAAAAAAGTTAAATTCAAAATAAACAAATTTTGTTTTAAAATTCAACAAATAGTTTGGCTCTGTGGTTAGAGTCAAATTCCATTGTGTAAATTAAATAAATAGTAGTAGTAGTAGTAGTAAATAATGCTATGGGAGACTTGAGTCTCCAAGTAGTGGCGCATGTAGACGCCCCACTTTAACAGCCAATTGCCGATTTTTTTTAAATAAGCTATTTTTAGAAAACTTATTTTACATTTTTTTAAATAACTTTCTAATGAATATTTTAAAATAACTATCATTTTACACTGTTCTAAATAAACTATTTTTAGATGCAAGAAAAATATCTAAATTTATAAAAGTATTATTAAATTAATTTATCTAAGTAGCTTGTCGATTCTTTTTTTAAAAATGTTTGTATTGCTGACACTCTTTGTCACCGCATCCAGCGTGTTCCAGTTTCCTGCTGTTCGGTTAATGAAAAAGTTGTGTCTCACTCCACAATTGCGGATCAGCTGTCGCTCGATAGCCTTATGGCAAGTTCTTGTGTTCCCTGCCGGGCTTTCTAGACCGTCCGAAGCCAGCTTTTGATCCCCATTTATGAATGTCACCCGATCATGACGATGCTGAATTTTGTGTAGTTGGATGAGATCACCACGCCTACGTCTCTCTTCTAGGGTACTCCAACCAAGAGCCTCTCTTCTCTCGACGTATGGTTTATCCTTCAGTTCTGGTACTAGTTTCGAGAATCGTCGCTGGACTTGCTCCAGGACATCAATATCACTTCGTCGATAAGGATTCCAGGCTCCTACAGCAAATTCGAGATGGGAACGAACAAATGACTTAAAAAGGAGATCTACTAGCTTTAAAGAGAAGTACTTGAAAGTGAGTCTTATTCGACTTGCTACCATCGTTGCTCTTGCCGCTGCTCGCTTAGCCTGTTCGCTTGACTTAAGATCGCTGGTGATGATTATTCCGAGATCGCGTTCTTTAGTTGTCTTCGCTAGAGTGTGACCTCCAAGCTTATAGTCATGACGCCTGTTGTTTGCTCCAAAATGCATTACAACACACTTCTCTAAGTTGAAATTAGTTTGCCATGTGTCAGACCATACCAACAATCTCTCCAGAAATTAAATAAAATAAAATAAATAATTAAATTAAATAAATAATGCCTAAGTTAGGCATCATCTATTAAAATTTTGAATAAAAAAAATTTTTATTATATAAATAAATCACTTTTTTAAAAATACTTTATAAAAATTAGAAAATACATCAAAATAAAATAAGGTAATTTTTAATCTTTTTGTTTAATCTTTTTAATTTGATTGCTTTTTTTTACAATGGTGCTTTAAATGCCTAATTTGTTTTTATTTTAAATAATAAGTGTTGATTTAACAAAAAATCAGAGTTGTTTAAAAGTCCCAAAATTAATTTCCAAGTCATTAAAAAAATTCCAAAATCCGGACTTTTTTTTTTTAAATTTGCTAGATCAGGCTTTATTTCAAAAAATTTATATACTCTTGGGTTGTCAAATGCATAAAGATTTGCCATATTTCAGAATTTTCTTGCAATTTTAGCATAAAAATCTTCACAATTCTTCTTCAGTATTCAAAATTTTAAAGCTCGGACTTGGACTTGACTTGAGACTTGTGACTTTTAAACAACTCTGCAAAATTAAATGAAAAATTGAAACTTTTAAAATCAAAATATAATCTAGTCTTTTAATATTAAAAATGTTATATACTTAAAATCAATTTGGAAAGATTCTTAAACTTATATTTTCAAGAAATTTGGTAAAAATTGAATGCGAGATTATTTATCCTTTATTGTTTTAATTGAATAGATGATTAGCATCCTTTGGTTAAAAAAATTGGTCTTTTTAATAGTTAAAAGTTTGTCGATTACTAAAACGATTATTGATAATCGATTGCCAACAGTATTTGATTATTAAGTTATTTAAGCTTAAGCTCATTTTTAAAATAAAAAATATTTTTTAATGATTTTAAAAAAATATCAATCAATTAATTTAAATTTCGATTGATTTTTGTGAATTAATTAGAAATTCTCTCATTTTATATTTCCTATTTTTTTTTGTTATTTTAAATATTCTTATAGCGAAGACATGATGATTTTTCAC
>QEOQ01000359.1:590105-612942 GCA_010279815.1 Brachionus plicatilis
TAATGGTAAAAATAAATCAAAAATGATGATAATCGGCAAAAATTAAATTTTTAATAGAATACATGTAGGAAATTCCTTCCCATAAGCAAATATTGAATTGAATTTTTTTAATTTTTTATATGACAAATCTTAAAAAAGATTTGTCTTAAAAATTGAAGAAAATATTTTCTCCAATTTTTTAATAAAATTGAAAATTTATCAAAATAAATCTGATTCGATCAAAATGGGTAAATCTTCAAGTTATTTTCAGACAGGATTTATATAATAAGATTTATAAAACGGTAAGATAAAAATCTAAAAATTAGTCAAATGTAATATCAGACAATTTTTATTTAATCTAACTTTTTTGTAACTAATTTTTTGTTGTATAATACGATTAAGAAAATTTAAAAATCCTCTTAAAAATAAAATTCAGTCAGACATCAAAATTTGAACGAGATACTTTAATGCATTTTACTCCACAAAGAACATTATCTAAAATCCCAAATTATTTTAAATAACAATAGCTGATTTGTTTCAGTATTAATGAAATATTTACAAATATAAAATTCAGTAATCAAGATAATATATAATTACAAAATAAATATTTGCCAAAAAATTACGTGCTTTTTAAAATAATAAAACTATCAATAAAGTATTAACCGCTAATCATGAGTTTTAGATTTAAATTTTTTTAATTCTCTCTTTGGTATTTCAAAAAAATAATACTAGAATTTTATTTTAGTTAGTTTTTTTTGTAAAGTCAATCTAGGCAGCTTAATTCAATATTCAACTTTAGTTTTATTTTTAATTCAATCGAAAAATATTATTTTTAGTAAGTCTTAAATGAACGTAAAGCCAATTTGAAGGAAAAATTATTTAAAATTTACAAAATAAAATTTATTCAATATTGTCATAAATTTATTAAATTATTTGAAAAAAACAAGATAATTATCAAAAGAAAAAGACAAAAAATATTCGCTTTGATTAAGGAGGAACTATTGAAACTTTTTGCTTGCTCTGAATTTAAATCCTTGGTCTCATTTACTTGTTTCGGGTTATGTTTGGTGCTTAGCGCCATTGTGGGAAGTGGAGATGCTGTCGGAAAATAAATCTCCATGGTCTGGACATTGATTCTTTCATTCGGAAATCTATTACACAAATTCGACTGGCAACAATAAGTGTTAAAAGTCAAATTATTTGACACATATGAATCACTGGTACAATTCAGCTGACAACCACGAACTATCAAAGTCTTGTTGGTTTCAGAAATAAATACAGTTACTATCTTTATTTAAAAAATTAAAATAATTTAAAAAGTAATTTAATTGATTACTGAACAAAAAGTGTGCGAATCGGGACACACAGTAAAGTTGCTTTTTTCTCGTATTTTTTTTTCTGAAAAACACTCGCCATTTATATCGGTTGGACATGACATACATCTAAGACTTAAAGCCCTTTTTGTCATATAAACTAAAAGTAAACAAAATCAAATATAGGCCTAGTGTTTATTCAAAATTTACCTATAAACAAAATTTGAATACCAATCGATATTTTCATTACGAAATTTCAAAGTTATTCTCGTTTGAGCCAACATAAAATTTCAAAATACTTTATATGCTTGGAGTTAAACGAGACAAAAGAAAATCTTTAATTAGCAAAAATAAACCAAAGGATACTAATCTAATCTTTAAAATATTTACTATAGAAAAATTAACGGGATCATTTAATTAACCATTATCGAAGATCCTAAACTTAATTATTACTAGGCTTTAAACTCGCAAAAAAATTCAAACACTTAATTGCTAAGGCCTATAGACTACAGGTCATTGAATAAAATACTCTAGAAAAAATTACTCTGAGACGAAAAAAAATTTCATAGTCCAAATAATACTAAAAAAAGTTTTTATTTGAAAAATAAATATAAACGTTTGTGATTCTAAATTTATTTTATATTAATAGTTTAGAAAAATATTTGAAAATTAACTAGTACATAAAAAATACAATATATAGGCACAATACCGACAAAATGGGCGAAAACTCAAGCTTTAAGCATTTATTTCTACTAGTTGAATTTGAGTAATCCTCAAATGTTGACTCATCAATATTTTGTTGTGTGATACTTTCAAAAGACTCAGTAGAATAATCAAATTCTTTTTTTTTAAATAAATTAAATAAAAGAAAATTTTTTTTAGAACAAAATTTACTTGTTTTATTTAAATAATCTGAAATTGAAGTCTGAAAAGTTCGATTTTCGCTAAAAGTTGAGTTTAAATCAAGCAGTTCATAGTCTGTTGAATTTTCCCCGGTGTTATTAGATGAATTGAATGAATCAAAATTTGCATTTTCTATTTCTACAAATTCATTACACCTGTCAAATGAACAGCACCATGTTAAATTTATTGTTTGATTGTCAGATTTGTTCATCGGTATGCATTCTTTTTGACAGGCCCTTGACACACGTGAGTCCTCAATTATCATGCTCTGCGATATGATTAACTTAAAATTTTGTCAATAAAAATCAAGAAAATTTAAGTGCCACTAAACCTACAGTGCAACTATTTTCATCTGATTTACACTCAACTAAATATTCTTCCGAAAGTTTTTGATTAAATGTGCAGTTTGGATTGTCAAAGCTAAAGCACTGGAAGCACTTTAAGCTTTCCAATTTGGGCAGGAACCCGAAGCCTAAGTGATTTTTTTTTAAATATTTTTAAATGTTGTTATTTGAATAAAAATTACCGAATGTCAGAATAAGAAAAATTAAAACTTTGACTTGATATAAAATCATTAGAGAGTAAATTTTTTTAAATTTTATTTTTTTTTTAAATTGGCTTTAATACATTAAATTTATATTTTGTAATATTGATAAAATTTAAATAAATTGTGAGATTACGTGATTATTAGAATCAAAAATGATGCATTAAAAATGTAATTTGAATTAAAGATAAATATTTTCCAGTTAGCAAACATGATACACAAAACCTACATTACATTTTGAAAATAATAAAAAAAGTCATGATAATTAGAGTATTGTGAATTTTGGAACAAAAATTAAAAAATTTGAAATTGATTTTTCTATGTTTGGCCTAAAATTCATTCTTCACAAATAAAAAAATCTGCGAGTTAATTTTAAAAATACAATGCTTTTCAGTCTTTTTGAATAGAATTTGGGTGATTCAAAGTTTGTATTAATTTAAACAAAGTAAAATAGAATTTGTTAGGATTATGTTAGAATTTGTATGAATTTGAATAAGTAGTGATTTGTTAGGATGATTTTACGAGAATAAACGCGAATTTATGGATATGGCTAAAAAGCAGAAAATCAAAAGCAGACTTCGGACTGGCATTTTCCAAAAATTTTTGTTTTCGTTTCCAAAATCTGCATATTTTTTGAGTAAAAAGCGAAAATCCACTTTTTTGGGGGACCAGCGGATTTTTGAAGCGGAATGATAAAAAAGCGGATTATTTAATAAAATTTACAAAAAAATTTTGTAAGTTTATTATGCATGCATTTGTGATTGAGTCTTTTTAATATTTTCTATAAAAAGTTAAAAAAAAAAATCGTGTAATTTAGAAAAAAAAATCTAAAGAGAAATGAAAAAATAAAAACTAATTTATTTTTGAATTAATCGTGTTCATATTTTAGCTGTTGAACATTGCAATGGTAAATATATTGAAACTTTAACAAAATATCCAAAAGGTAAAATGGAATATTTAATTAAATCAAAAATAATTATAAGCTAACTGGCACAAAAAAAGTTAAAAATCTAATTATGGGTATTATTGATTCAGAAAAAGCGAGCTCACTCAATAAATTAATACGAAAAAAGCATCTGATTGATTCTAGTTTTCTAGAAAATTAATTTTTTTTAAAGTTGAACTAAAATATTCTACAAAATAATTAAAAAAAAAACTAAAACAATAACTTATTTTATCAAATAAAATGTTAAATTCTTAAAATTTTTTTTAAATAATCCTCATTTTTATCATTCCGCTTCAAAAATCCGCTGGTCTCCCAAAAAAGCGGATTTCCGCTTTTTAATCAAAAAATATGCGGACTTTGGAGACGAAGACAAAAATTTTTGGAAAAGTCATCAGCGAATTGTCAGCAGCGCCTGTAACTAAATATTCTTCTTGAAGTATCCTCTTTAAAGTTCAAAGTTTTTTGGTAAAATAAGATTGTCTAATAATTTTTCCATTAATTGAATAGAATTTTATTTTTTATGAGAAATGTGACAATTAGCAAAATCTACAATATCGAGCATTTTTGAAATCGTTTTATTGTTATCTAAAGAATTAGATACATTTTTTTTGCAGATCTGGTAAATGGTTTGCTGATCTAGAAAAAATTGTTTTCTAATTTTAGCCATCTGAACTTTTGCTTCAAGAAAAATCAATGTGTTTTTTCGATTAGGTTTGTTTTATTTTGAATCCATCGATGATTAAAATTGACTTTAAATCAACTAAATTTAAATTTAAAGCTGAATAGTTTAAAAGTCTCAAAATTAAATATCCAAATCATTAAAAAAAGTCCAAGTCCTGACTTTTTTTTCATGATCTGATCTTTTTTTGCCATATTTCAGAATTTTCTTGCAATTTTAGCATTAAAGTCTTCACAATTTTTCTTCAGTATTCAAAATTTTAAAGTGCGGACTTGGACTTGCTGATTTACATAAAAATTGATCCAATTTTGTGATGTTTATTTTATAAAGATCTGATGATAAATAAAATGATATTAGTTTTTGAAGACAATCTAAATATTTACTGATGTACATCAATTAAAACAAATTAATCGATGAAAATTTGAAGTAAAGTTAAAGAATAGATTTTTTTTAATTTTCATCATTTTTATTATTAAAAATTGAAACAACATTTAAATTTTCAATTCTCAATGTAGTTATTTATATACCGACATGTCATTAAATAATCTTTTTAATGTTATAAGACCCTGTCGTTAACTCTGAATACCAAGATGTTACGAAATGTCGTTAAAATCAAGCAATTTAGTTAAAATATTAAATTTTGATGAATTTTTTTGAAATATCTAGAATGAAAGCTAATTAAGGCTTAATTTAATTTAAATAAAATTGAATAAAAATGGTTAATTTATCGCGGAAAAATGTTGATTTACAGACCGAGTGCAAGAAGTTAAAGGTATTTGTATTAGTATTTGTTCAACAGAGACTAGAGATTTGAATTTTGAATTTATATTTACAGCACCAAAAAAACCACTAAAAAATATTTACAATTACGATTTTTAACCAGAAATTTAAAAATACCAGAAAGCTAAATAATGTTAAGGAATACTTAGACAATAATTAAATTTTTTGTTTTTTATTATTTTTTAATTTATATTTTTATTATTGAAATATTGCATAATGTAATAAATTATTATTTTTATTTTTTCAAAAGAAAGAAATTATTTTAAAATTAAAATAAACATTTTGTAAATAAACTAATTAAATTAAACAAAAAGCAATTAATTCAAGAATTTATTTACAACTAATTAATTTCAACATGGAGACAATATTTTCTCCAAAGTATGTTGCACTATTTTTTTAAGTATAATTTATTAACTTTAATAATTTTAATTCATCAAAAAGGAAGAATTTTTGATCAATTGTATTTGAATTTCACAATACCATTGACTTCGACATCACTTTAAAATTTTTTTCGATCGGATAAGCCCAAACTTAGACTTTACTTAAACCTTGGAAAATTATTATAAAAATGTATTGCGTGGCAATTATAGAGGCTCTAGCCGATTATCAAAAGAGGTTGCTGCAGGACTTTGCAGTACTAACTTTTTGGTTCACTTTGCAGCGTCCGAAAAACCAAACAATTCTTATCGTAACTTTACAGCTACCGTTTACTCAGAGAACAAAACAAAGATAAAAGTTAAGTTAGATTTGAGATTTTTCTTGTAAAGATGGTAAAAATTTATTATTATATATACCTTAAACTCGTGACCATTACTCTTGGAACATTGTCAAAATTTGGGTTTATTCCATACGGAACTAATACCATCGAAACCATGTTATAAAATTTTTTTTTTTTTTTTTAGATAAACCTTGACGTCTGACTTTAAACTAAGAGTAAGCGCAAAAATTTGATTTTATTCAGAGTTGGTCAAAAGTCAAAGTCATGAAGTCAAAGTTAAGTCTGGACTTTGACTTAAAATTATATTTTTTCCTGAATAAAAAATTCTATATGATCTAATTGATTATTTTCTAATTTTTGAAACAAGTAAAAGTACTGACTTGCACTTGACTTGTGTCAAAAATTTTAAAAAAAAATATTTAAAGTAAGTTAAAGATTTAAAAAAAAATTTAAAAAGTAATTTTTAAATATAACTAATTCAATAAAGTGTCACTATTAAAAACTTTTTATAAAAACTTGTTCAAATAAAAAATTAATTTAAAAAAATAGTAAGCCTTTTAATATTTAATTTTACTTCCTTTTATTTTGTGTGTTTTTAAAAATGACTAAAAGTCTTACATTTTTTTTCAATATTTGCAATATTCTTGGCATCTTGAAGTTTAGGATCAAAAAAATCAGATCAAATAGTATTTTTTTTATAACTTTTGAATGGTACTTGATTAAATCCCTCTGCAAAATGCTAACTTAAGAAAAAAACATGCTAAATATTAGATAAGGCTCTGCAAAAACTCTACTATTTTGCAGCAAAATGCACGCCATTAAAAAGTATTTAATTTGACTGCGCAATTTAAGTGCAGAGTTTTTGCAGAGCCTCATACAATATTCAGCATGTATTTTTCATTATTTAGCATTTTGCAGAGAGATTTAATCAAGTACCATTCAAAAGTTATAAAAAAAATACTATTTGATCTGATTTTTTTGATCCTAAACTTCAAGATGCCATATTCTTTAAGCTTAAATATATATAAATATTCATTTTAATAATTTTTTTAACTAAGTTAAAGAAGATTTAAAAAATTAGAAAATAATTTAGTTGACTTGAGTGGACTCAAGTCAAAGTCTGACTTTGACTTTGACTTTTAACGATTCTGACTTTAAAGTTTGACTTTTGACCAACTCTGATTTTATTCTTAGAATAATTTCGAATTTATTTTGCAATAAACTTAAAAAATTGTAGAGTTAAATTCGAAATTAAAAAAAATTAAAAATTAAACTTTATTCTAATTTTTGTATTTATTCTAAGAGTAAAAATTAAAAATTAAAAATTAAATTTAAAATTAAAAAATTCGATTTAATAGCTAAAAAAAACTGTATATAACATTTTTTTTTATTTTGACTAATAATTTTACCATTTTCGTTACTATTTCCATGTTCGAGGTAACCTTTTTCTACCACGTTTCTTTGGTGATAATTGATTTGAACAAGTTTCGATATTGGAAGCTATTGAAATTTGGGATTTGGTTTGGTTGTTCTGAAGGTTCAATTCCCTAAGAGAGTTTCGATTAGTTGGTTTTTGTCTATTTGAATTTACGGTTTTATTTCTAATCCGTCCAACCATTTTATTCCGTAATATTACTCAAAAATAGATAAAGATCCAAAAACATATGTTTCACCATTGTCAACTCAAACCGTAAATACAAATAAACATAAGCCAACTAATCGAAACCCTCTTAAGTTTAATTATTAATATTTTTTTAATTTCGAATTTAATTCTTTAATTTTTTAAGTTTATTGCAAAATAAATTCGAAATTATTCTAAGAATATAATCAAAGTTTTGCGCTTACTCTTAGTTTAAATTTTTGACACAAGTCAAGTGCAAGTCAGTACTTTTACTTGTTTCAAAAATTAGAAAATAATCAATTCAATAATTTTACTAATTTTTAAAACAGAATTAAAATATATAAAATAAATTACAAGTCTTGAATTTTTTATTCAGGAAAAAATATAATTTTAAGTCAAAGTCCAGACTTAACTTTGACTTCATGACTTTGACTTTTGACCAACTCTGAATAAAATCAAATTTTTGCGCTTACTCTTAGTTTAAAGTCAGACGTCAAGGTTTATTCTAAAAAAAAATTAAAAAAATTTTATAGCATGGTTTCGATGATATTAGTTCCGTATGGAATAAACCCAAATTTTGACAATGTTCCAAGAGTAATGGTCACGAGTTTAAGGTATATATAATAATAAATTTTTACCATCTTTACAAGAAAAATTTAAATTTCTCAATCACCAACAACCAAAAATTGTAAGACAACATTTTGTCCATTGCTAATTTTCCAATACTGACTAAAAGTGCACAAAATTTTTTCTCAACAAAAAAAATCATGTTGCATTCACAAATTTTATTAATAAATACATTCATCAACAACAAAAAAAAGAAAGAAAAAAAAAAAGAATTAATTAGTTAGTCCTTTTTAGAACGGTAAAAAAAAATTCACATAATTTCCCAACCAAAACCAATTAGCAGGACCATTGTAAACAAAAAAGCAGCACACAGTTCCAGGCTTGATACAAAATGAGCAAAGGTTCGAACAGCACTCGCAGGATAAAACTGGACGACATTGAGCAACTTGAGTTCGAGACCAGCGAAGATGTGCAAGTGATTCCGTCATTTGACCGCATGAAGCTCAAAGAAGAGCTGCTTAGGGGCGTCTACGGCTACGGCTTTGAGAAGCCATCGGCCATCCAACAACGGGCCATAGTGCCGATCGTATCGGGCCGTGACGTCATAGCCCAGTCGCAGTCAGGCACCGGCAAAACGGCCACATTCGCCATCTCAACGCTCCAAATGATAGACACCCTGCTGAGGGAAACACAGGCTCTGGTGCTGTCGCCAACGCGCGAGCTAGCCGTGCAGATCCAGCAAGTTGTATTGGCGCTGGGCGACTTCATGAATGTGCAGTGTCACGCTTGCATCGGCGGAACCAGTCTGGGAGACGACATCAAAAAGCTGGACTATGGGCAGCACATTGTGTCGGGCACGCCGGGCCGAGTCATTGACATGATTCATCGGCGCCACTTGAAGACCAGAAACATAAAGCTGCTGATTTTGGACGAGGCCGACGAAATGCTGAACAAAGGCTTCAAGGAGCAAATTTACGATGTGTACCGGTACTTGCCGCCCCAGACCCAGGTGGTGCTGATCAGCGCCACACTTCCGCACGCCATTCTCGAAATGACGTCAAAGTTCATGACAGACCCGATCAGAATTTTGGTCAAGCGTGACGAGCTCACCCTGGACGGCATCAAGCAATTTTTTGTCGCAGTCGAGAGGGAAGAGTGGAAGTTCGACACTTTGTGCGACTTGTATGACACGCTGACCATCACCCAAGCGGTCATATTCTGCAACACTAGACGCAAGGTCGACTGGCTGACAGAGAAAATGCGCGATGTAAATTTTACTGTGTCCTCGATGCACGGAGACATGAAACAAGCGGAAAGAGATGCGATCATGAAAGAGTTCAGAAGTGGCATGAGCAGAGTGCTGATCACGACGGACGTGTGGGCCAGAGGCATCGACGTGCAGCAGGTGTCGCTGGTGATCAACTACGACTTGCCAAACAATCGCGAGCTTTACATTCACCGAATAGGCCGCTCGGGCCGCTTTGGCCGCAAGGGTGTCGCCATCAATTTTGTCATGAATGATGACATCAGAATATTGAGAGACATTGAACAGTACTACAGCACTCAAATTGACGAAATGCCAATGAATGTGGCTGATCTTATTTGAACAACATTGGAATTTTAAATTCAATTTGAATTACGAACAAACTTGGAATGTTGTCGCTACTTTTGTTAATTAATTTGTTCTTTTTGTTTTTGAATAAAACTAATTGTTAGTTATTCTTTAGTTTAAATAAAAAAAAAAAATTTGTTCATTTTAAAGGCATCTTGAAGTTTAGGATCAAAAAAATCAGATCAAATAGTCTTTTGTTTATAACTTTTGAATGGTACTTGATTAAATCCCTCTGCAAAATGCTAACTTAAGAAAAAGACATGCTAAATATTAGATAAGGCTCTGCAAAAACTCTTCAATTTTGCAGGAAAATGAACGTCATTAAAAAGTATTTAATTCAGCTGCGCAATTTAATTGCAGAGTTTTTGCAGAGCATTATCTAATATTAAGCATTTTTTTTGCATTAGTTAGCATTTTGCAGAGAGATTTAATCAAGTACCATTCAAAAGTTATAAACAAAATACTATTTGATTTGATTTTTTTGATCCTAAACTTCAAGATGCCATTTTTAAAAGTAAACGTGTTTAGTATTTATTTATTTATTTATTAATTCATGATAACTTCCATCAGGAGAAAAACAAAAAAATAAAAAATGATCTAGATGTTTTTCATAAAAGGAAAAAGAATAAAAAAATTTAATATTTTAAAACTAGAAAAGTCTGGCAAATTGAAGTTTGAGATCAAGATCAAAATGTAAATTGTAATCCAGGTAAACCTGGGGGTTGTGAAGTTCATTTCAATTCGATCGATTCAATTCAGAAAAATTTGAATAACTTTTTTTCTATAAGGAATAATTTTAGTTCTGTAAAATGCTTAATGTTTTACCAACTTTGCTTAATCCGAAAATATATGTCTGCAAAAACTCTGCAATATACTTGCACAGTTGATTAGAATACTTTTTAATGGCGTGCAAAATGCAGAAAATTGCAGAGTATTTTGCAGACCTATTTTACTGCCTTAAGCAAATTTGCTTAAAATTAAGCATTTGGGTCAATCTAATTTTGTGATCCAATGTTCACAAGATTTGTGAACATTCAATGATCACTGGGTTCGTGATCTGCTCAAAATCACTAAACTGGTGATCCCAAAATTTGTGATCAATTGTAAATACGGCTAGATCACCAAACTTAAAGCATGATCACACAACTAAATTAATGATCACAAAATTTAACAACTGATCACCAAATTTTTTATTTTATTCAAGAATATTTTTTGAAATATATTTATTGATTCTAAGTTAAAGAATTTAAATTTAAATCCAGCTAAAATAAGGTCTTTGGTTTATGAAAAAGAGTCTTTAACTGAACCCAAATGTTCAGATGAAACGGAATTGGCTGTCAAACAAGCGCTAAGTAAGCATGAAATGAACTCAGTGTCCAATTTGTAAAAAGATGTTTAAGAATGATAAAGGAGTAAAGTTACACAAGTCGAAGATGCATTAAATTCATGTTTATTTTTTTTTTTACATTGATATTTTTATTTTACTTTTTTTGTCTAAAATTTAATTGATAACTAAATTGAATCATTGATCACTAAATCGAATCAATGATCACTAAATTTACTTAAAGACCACATAATTCAATAAACTATTTAATTTAATTTTGTTGTTAACTTTTTTAAAAAAATATGATCACTAAATTTACTTAAAGACCACATAATTCAATAAACTATTTAATTTAATTTTGTTGTTAACTTTTTTAAAAAAATATGATCACAAATTTTGTGATCACCAGTTTAGTGATCTTGAGGAGATCACGAACCCAGTGATCATTGAATGTTCACAAATCTTGTGAACATTGGATCACAAAATTAGATTGACCCAAGCATTTTATATAACTAAATTATCTCTCTTAGTAAAAAAGTTATTCAAGTTTTTCTGAATTGAGAAGATCGAATTGAAACGAACTTCACAACCCCCAGGTTGTGAAGTAAACCTGGTTAAGTCGAAATCAAAGTACGGTCGTAAAAAGTTTTGACTTATCCGTGTTTTGACCAGACTTTGTATAAAAGTCAGGAAAAAAAAGTCTTAACAAGTCAACAACAAATCAAAGTATGACTTGGACTTGAAAATATATAGTAAGATGGGGCAATTATTTAATGTGTGAATGGGGTGACAACTTTTAAATTTCGTTTTTTTCTAGCTGAAAACTAATAAATTTTCCTAAGATTTTATATTTTTTATATTTTTCAGGAGCCAAAATTTATAAAAAACGATCCTTTTTTCATTGATTATTTTATCTTAGCCTCCAAATTTAGACTCAAAAATTAATTTTGTCAAAAGGGGTGATTTTGGAACAAATTATGTATTTGGGAGAATTGGACAAAGCTGGTGAATTTCATTTATTCCAAATTACCTATTTAGCATATAAGTTCCAAAGAGAATCAAGAACGTCACCCTAAAATTTGAATAAGATTGATAAAAAAATAACATGAGTTCTTTTTTGGTGTGAATTTCAGGGGCAAAGGGGTTAATGGGGTATCACCTATTTATGCCAAAAACTCACCCGGTTAGCCCGCAAATTCACCCGGTTGACCGGCAAATTCACCTGTTTAACCCATTTACCCGAAATTAATTAATTTCTTAAAAGAAACTTTTCTCAAAATAAAAAAGTAAATGAAAAGAGACTATGCTCAATCTTTAACTGAAGATGACGCACGTGCACAAACTGAAGAAAAAAACAGTAAAAAAAGAAAAAAAATTGATAAAAAAAACGAGAATTTAGAAAGTCTAACAACTAGGAGTGTTAATAAAAAAAAGCAAAATGAAATAGTTGATAATTCTATAATTTGTTTTATTTGTAAAATTAATTTCGATTTAGGTAATTCTAGCAAAAATAGTTGGCTAACATGTGAAAGTTGTACCAGTTGGTCGTGCTATAATTGTTTACCAATAGAGAATAAAAAAGATAAAACTATGGAATTTTTAAGTGCAAAATGTAAAAATTTAAAATTTAAAATTTGTTTAAAAAAGTTATCTTTCTTTAAAATATTTAAAATAATTTAAATTAAGCTTCGTTAATGTATAAAAACTCAAAATTTGCTAAAATTTGTTCCCGTTACGATAATTTATTTTTGTTAAGATTTTTGAAATTTCAAATAAATTTTTGTAAAAAAACTCTATTTTTTTTTTAAAAAAGCAACTAAAATATAATTAATTTTTTCTTTTGTTTTAGAAAGTAGGGTTAAATAGTTGAAAAAACGGGGCAACCGGGTGAAAAAACGGGGTAATTGGGTTAAAATTCGGCTAACCGGGTGAATTTTCGGGGTAAATGTACAAAGCAATGGGGCAAATGGGTTAACCCCATTAACCTAATTGCCCCTCACCCTATTAACCCCATGTACTAATGGGGTGACCCGAAAATTTCGGTCTAATTGGGTGAACGAATTTCGCATTTTTATGCAAAACTGTGTCGATAGACAAAAAATAAAAAAAATAGGTCACCCGGTTAGGCCATGTTACTATATTTAAAAAAAAAACAAGTCATTAATTTTTTTATATCTTGATTTTTTATATTTTTATATATTATTTTATTCTTTTTATCTTGTTTAATTTATTTCGAAAATTTTTTTAAGCACAATTTAATTGTTTTTTATTTGTTTAAATTTCTTTTTCATTGAAACATGATTTTTTAAACAATTCAGGTAATTGTCATATTATTTTTAAGTGAATTTTTTAATAAAAAACAATTAATTTGTGCTCAAAAAATTTTTAGAAATAAATTACACAAGATAAAAAGAATAAAAAAATATATGAAAATATAAAAAATCAAGATATAAAAAAATTTATGACTTGTTTTTATTTAATTTTTGAACAGCACTCAAATTGACGAAATGCCAATGAATGTGGCTGATCTTATTTGAACAACATTGGAATTTTAAATTCAATTTGAATTACGAACAAACTTGGAATGTTGTCGCTACTTTTGTTAATTAATTTGTTCTTTTTGTTTTTGAATAAAACTAATTGTTAGTTATTCTTTAATTTAAATAAAAAAAAAAAATTTGTTCATTTTTTAAAAGTAAACGTGTTTAGTATTTATTTATTTATTTATTGATTCATGATAACGGCTTATGCTAAAACACGGACCGCGGTCGGATGGTATAAGGGATTATCAAAAAACTTCCGACCACCGACCATTTTGTAGAGAATTTAATGAACTTTTAACGCAAAATTATCAGTTGCACCATAAGACCCAGTGGCGTAGCCAGGATTTTTAAAATGGTGTGGCGAGATTCAATTTTGTGGTCAAAATGGGGGAAGTGGGGTCCCGAGGGGGTCAAATAAAAAAATTTAAAATTTTTTTATAAAAATTTTTTATTTACAAATCGGATAGAAAATTTAGAAAGAGATAATACAAAACAATCGGTTGATTTGTGGTCATTTTTTCAATAATACATGAAATTGGGGTTTGATTGTTTTGTGTATTTTCCGAAGAAACAGACGTGATAGTTTTAATTTCAAAGAAATTTTCATTCGTTTCATTCACAAGACAAGAAGATGGCTCAATAGAAGGTGAAATTTTGGTAATTGTAATAGATGATACATTTCTAATTGAGCCCGAAGGCAAGTCTGATGCTTGTGAAATAGACGAAACAAGAGGCGGAGTTTGACTAAAGACTTTAAAATTTAATTTAGCCTGTTTCATCTGAAAAAAATACAAAATTATTTCTCAAAAAATTTTGAATTTGAGCAGCATATTTGGAATAAAAAAATTTTTTAATAGCTTTAAGGTCATAAGTATTTTTTTAAGAAATTTTTCAATAAATAGAGCTTAAAATTTTAATCACAATAATGGCAAAAAAGAAATCAATTTTTATATTTTCAATTTTTATTCTCATTAAAATTTTTTATTCAATTTTCAATTGAAAAAATAATAAATTTTTGTTTTATTTTGGAGCAGAATTTTAAATATAAAAAAAATTCGAATTTGTTTGTTCATATTTAACTTAAATTTGAAATTTGAAATGTTCATAATTAACTTAAATAAACACAAGATCTAAATATTTAATGTACAAAACACTTTTAACCATAAAAATGAAAAACAGGAGGGGTTATATTATTTTAATTATTAATTCATGCAAGGTCAAGTTATTTATTTTAAAAAATAAATACAAGTTCAATATGTATTCTCATATAAACTAAAAAAAATGGTGTGGCGGCCGCCACACTTCGCCTCAATGGCGCTACGCCACTGATAAGACCTAGTTTTTGACTTGTAAAACTAGTAATAACTAGTAAAATCCTGAGTTGCTGTTAACGGACCATATGTTTTCAAGTAAATGATAAGACCTTGACCTTCCGACCACTAATTATATGAAAGAGAATTGACTTAGCATTATTGCATGAAAATAAATTGTCTCCTAGCTCTTTTTCTTAAAAGCTCATAGCTGAAAAACTAAAAAAAATAACTAATAATGTATTTTTTTGGTAAAATTCTTTAATTTTAAAAAATTGAAAACTATATTGCATACCATTTTGTACAGAATTAAAATCTCTACATTCTTATATAAAAAATGAATATTTGTTTTGGAGCTCTCGGCCAAAATTTCTCTTAATTTATTTTTACTTTCAAACAAGCCATTTTTTTTTAAAAATTATTTATAGAAAAAATAACGGTCAGATGTTCAACTAAATTTAAAAAATTTTTGAAATTTGAAATTAAAAAATAAACATTCAAACTAATTAACATAATAATTTTGGGTAATGACAGACAGCATTATTGGTGACTTAGGTGGTGATATTCCTCAGGAAATTTATAATCTTGAGGACTGGGAATCCTTAGGAGCCGGACAGCATAGTTTGGCAACGAAAAAATTCCACCACTATTTCAGAGTATTGTGTAATACTGTAAAAAAGCAAAAAGCTGAGATCAGACTTGTACAAAAGTCACAATAAAAAGTCTCAAAAAGTCATTAAAAAGTACAAAGTCAAGACTTGTACTTTTTAAATTTTTTCCAACAAGTCAAAGTCATGACTTGTACTTTTTAAATTTTTTCAAACAAGTCAAATTCAAGACTTTGACTTGACTTAAGACTTGTGACTTTTAAACAACTCTGGCTAAGATAGATGACTTGAAGAAAACTGTTGAGGATCTCAAACAAAAACAAGGTATCGATAATGAGAAGTCAGGGATGTCATGGAGTGAACTAGTTAGTGGTGGTAAAATAAGGGAAGAATCCCGTGTGATACGAGCGAGTGTGACCAAAGTAGTAAGTGAAATCAGAGAAATTGAGAATAATGTGGTATTTTCCGGAATCGGTGTGGAGGGAGAGGAGGAAGATAAGACGAAAGTGGATGAAGTTTTGAAAATCCTGAAAATGGATAGATCAAGTGTTATAAGTCAGAGACGGATAAGTTGGAAAAAGAAAGACACCGACAACAGTGGTAAGACCATAGATAAAATTATAAGAATGCGAGGAACCTAAGAGATTCTAGCTTTAAACATGTCTTTATCAATCCTGACAAGACATCTGATGAGAGAGAACTTGAATACAAACTACGGAAAGAAAGAAATGAAAGGAATGATAAATTACCCGAAGGAGACGGGAGGCACCGCTATGGTACAAAGAATTGTAGAAAGTTCTACTGGGGTATCCGCTTCAACAAGCTTAAGGAAATCTACATTGAGTGTTGATCACTCATGTAGTCAGGAGGAAGTGTCGATGAACAGAAAACTGAGCGTATCCTCAATTAGATTTTTTTATACAAATGCAACCTCACTTGTCAACAAATGGGACGAGTTCAAGGCCCTCATCCACTCTGCTGCAATGCCGCACAACATATTGACTAACGACAAATCACTGTTGGCTTTAGATGGGTACAACCATTTTATCAAGAACCGACTGGTCAGTCACGGAGGCGTAGCCATTTACGTTAGGAAGGATGGAGGAACTGGAGTTACCCAATGACGGTGAAATGATATGATGCAATGTTACCCTGGACAAAGATTCCCTTGTTGTTGGCTGCATCTACAGGCCACCTCAATCATTTCACGACTCTAACCGAGCTATCCTCAAAGCCATCGCAAAGGCAAAAATCATGACCGACAGAAGGAATTCAGGACTTGTAATAGCTGGCGATTTTAACCACTCAGATATTAAATGGACCGATCTTGGTGCCACATTCGGAACAAAAAAAGGCCGCAAGTCAAGCATTGAAATGGTAAATTGCCTCCTTGGGTACGAACTCTTTCAATTAGTCAATCAACCTACCTTTGGAAACAACGTACTGGACCTGATCATCTCTAACGATCCTAGTCGAGTCTACCAGATCTTTCATTGTCCACCGATATCTTCGTCCAAGAAAAATCGACTGCACTGCACCTTGAACTTGGATTACCAACTTAAATCTAAAAATCACAGGTGGACAGGTTTAGCCAAGAGGAACTTCAACAAAGGTAATCATGAGCAGATTACCCAAATCATGTCATCCCTGTCTCCCTTGGACAATGACCCAAATGAAGCGTTCACTTCACTACTGGACAAATATCAACAGGCACTGGAAACCAGCATCCCTATCATCGAACCTTGCTCTATAAGAAAACAAAGACCGAAGTGACTAAGCAAGGAGGATCAAACACATGGCAAAAATTAAGTTAAACTATTCTGTCGAATCACAGCGGGTAACTTGTGTAATAGCGTCACTGAGGAGTAAAAAAAGGTCTGCAAAGATATAAAAATAGCTGTCAGGATAGCACGCCTCAATTTTGAATCCAACCTTGCTTCAAGGTGTAAAAAGGAACCCAAGCTACTTTACAGCTACATCAACAATCAGAAAATCTGCAAGGAATCAATTAGAATGATGAAAGATCCTAATGGCACGATTACAACAGCAACCGAATCCATAGTGAACATTCTGAATGACCAGTTATGCACGGTTTTTCAGCACTCAATCAGAACCAATCCGAGGTGACTAGAGATCCAGACATTACAACATAAGAGTCCAATGCTCAGTCAAACCTGAAGAGTTGTTCACAGTTAGTAAGGTAATAAGGTCATTGTCAATAAGGTAATTTTTATTAAAATCAATTAAAATATTTAAATCTATTAAAGTTCAATAAAAAGGAACATTTTAAAATTTTATATATGAAAATAAACTTGACATGACATGTCAAGTAATTGCTTTGGAAAAAGTTTATTATTTCTCTATTATTAAAAAAAGTATTACAATTTATATTTTGATCTTTTGATCTTGATCTTAAACTTAAATTTGCCAAATTTTTTTAATTATTAATGATAAAGAAATAGAAACCGCTTTTTTACAAAATATAAATTTAAACTTTCCAAAAATAAATAAACCATTCTATTTTTTACATTATATCTTAAAATGAATCAAGATATATTCTTTATAACCAGTAATTTCTGCATCGATAATTAAAAAAAATCTCATTCCATCATTATATATAAAAAATTTCGATATTGGTGGAGAACTGACAATAAAGACTCTTCAACAAGATATGTTTGTAATGAAACCAAATGCTTTGCCAGCATTCGTATTAAACAAAACAAAGTAGTGAAGCAAAATGGAAAGCATTACCATTATTCGTTGACAGACTCCCAGATCATTTTACTCAAGTCAACTCAAGATCTAAAAAAAGAGGTTACAGGAGATATAACAAAATCAATACAAAAATGTGACAGCAATACTCAAAGTAAATTAGTAGAACAAAATATTTCAAAAAGAATGTTTGCGGACTACTTTCCCCCATTCAAAAGAATTGCTTACACGCTCCATTAAAAAAGAGGAAAAAAACTTCCATTTGTTCCAAACGTTTTTTGCTGAGCTTGCAATTGACGACGAGTGTTCACTTGCAACTGATAAAAATCAATTTTTGAAGTATAACAGCAAAAGTCCAGTTAAAAGAATTATTATTTTTCTGGACGACCAAGACCGAAAAGAAAAAAATCATCTTGGTTACACATGCAATGATCACTATCATTTTTTTGTTGATTTAAATTAAAAGATGAAAATTTTAATTTTTAGGTCCGTATCTAAAAATCAATTTATCAATTAGATTTGTTCTTGTTTAGGAAAAAATTTCTTAATTAGGCGAAGAAAACTTTTAATGTTAAATAAATAAATTTTAAAATCAAGATGAATCATTGGTATGTTTAAGTATAATTAAAGAATCAAATGAAAAATAAAGTTTCTTTAGTTTTCATTACTTAGATGTTTTATTTGTTTATACAAGTATTGGATTAGGAAAATAAATCATTAATTGTAGAAAATTTTGAAATAAATATAATGACTCTTAGTACCAGTTTTTGAATGAACCTCGTAAGAATAAGGAATAAGCTTTTATTTTAATTAGATTTAGTCTGCTCAACGCATCCAATTTTGGAATTAATAATTCAATATTTTTTTCTTAAGATCTGGTTTGTTACTTTACCATTAATAATTTTGGTTTTTTTAATTAATAAAATTAATGTTTAAAGTGTATTTTACAGTCTTTAATAATGATCTAAATGAGTAAATTAATGGTCGAATCGTTTTAAAAATATTTCTATTAAAAAAAGATTAAATTAAATTATTTTGTATTCCAAAAAAAATGATGAAAATTAACAGAAGATTTTTTTAAATCTAAATATTCATTTTCTTTAGTGTAAAAAAATATACTTTTTTGACTCTAAAAAAAATTTTAATTCATCTTATTTGAGCATTTTTCATAATTTATTTTTGTTGAAGAGCTAAAAAATAGTTTTAAAAAAAATTTTAAAAATCACAACTGTGATAATGAACGCTATTTTCAAATTAAATTTCACAATATTAAATTTCAATATGAAAATCTCGAAGAATGAACAAAGAACGAAAGATTATAACTAATTAGTCAAGTGTTTTTGTAATTAAAATTTGTAAAATTAATATAATAAATAAATTTATTTATATAATTTATTACCAAAATCCTTATTTTTTTGGCCGTATATTTTAGTAAAAATTAAAAAAATAATAAAATTTAAATACATCCTGAACTTTATTAGTATTTTAATGTAATCTTACGCAATTTTTGATAAAATTACAAATCTTTACCGACTAACATTCAGGTAAGATAACGTAAGCTTACTAAAAATAATGTAAAATTACGTAATTTAGTACGTTCTGGACCTTTTATAAAAGTACTTTATATAATTTTTTGGCTTTAAGAAAATGATTAAAATTCAGTTTATTTGTTTTTTTTTATAATTTTTAAAATTTTTTGTAAAACCATAAACAGGCTTTATAAATAATTTAAAAATGAAAACTATAATAACGAGTGCCTTTTACTAATTAAATTTCAAAATTTTAATTTTCAATTTTCAAAGATCTCGTGTTAAAGAATGCAAATATAAGTTTAAAAACGAATTAAACATTAAAAAATAAAAAAATTAAAAGCTACGACAAACAAGCTTGCAAAGACGTCTTACTAGAAAAACATCTATGGTAGCTAGAAACACAGAATATTTAGTCAAATGTTTTTGTAATTAAAATTTGTAAAATTAATATAATAAATAAATTTATTTAGTAGAATAATGTAAAATTTAAATGTAATCTCCGACAGGATCCCAGAAAACAATTGAAAACAATTGCAACATTTGTTAACTAGGGTTTTATAAAGATTTTATTCTCTAACCCTATGGACAACTCTTTTACAAAATTTGAAATTTGCAAAGAAGTTTTATAGGGTAAAATGAACTTATTTAAATTCTAGATAGTAATTTTTGAAAAATTTCAGTCTCTATTTATGGCCAAATATTTCGAATTTTATTTTGCATTCACTCAAAAAATAATTTTAGTACTAATGAATATTTTCAAAAGTTTAAGGTTTTATATTTTTCAACTTGCAGTTTAATGTTACCAATTAATTACTCAAACTCAACTGTCTGCAAATAAATCAGTTTAAAAAAAAATTAATTTAATAAATGTCCCTAAATTAAAATAAATTGCATACAATTTTTTATCTTAAAAATAAATTTACAATTAATTTGTCTGTTATCTATTCTAAATTGAAACAATTAAACAAAATTTTTATTATTTTTTAATTTTAAATCATGCCTGAATGATTTTTACCGAACAAATATAAAAGTAACATTTTCAAAACATTTTCTTTAACTAATAAAATTGTTGGCGGTGCTGTAAGCTTAGGCTGACTATACTCCCTGGTCATATTGGACCTTTCATACTAGTTATAATTTGTAACTAGTCTTGTTGCTAGAATTAGATTTAAACTAAACTCGGAGTTACTAGGCTGTATTTATAACTAATAATTGATTTTTAACTTGGAGACAATTTAGAAAATAGAATGATATTCAAAGGATATATAAAAGAGAATTTTTAGATTTGAAATGGTTTTTGTGTATATTTTTAGCTCAAGGTTTGAGTTTAATAAAGTTTCTAAAACCAGTCTATTCTTTCCAATGCCAAAGTCTAAGTCCAGTCCTAAGTTAACCGCTAACAAAAGTGGTGCCGAAACTCGGGAACATCAAACTCAACGTGCTGCTAAAAGAACAAGCAAGTGTGCCAAGCCCAGAGGTCGTCCACTCAAGATTGCTCGACTTGATAAGGAGCCTGAGAAGCAAAAGGACTCCTCAGCCACTCAAGACATGTCCATAAGTCAACATTCTAAAATTCCACAGCCTAGTCACGTCAGAGCCCCACCTTCAATTTCTATTCGAGTATTCAATGGTAGCCCAGATGAAGACTTGGAGCAATGGATTGCCGAATTTAAGATTTAGTTATATGGAGTTGCTGATGAACAATTCAAGATTGAAGCACTCAAAGCTTACACTAGTGGACGAGCCCGTGAACTTCTGAACAGCTTTAATTCTGATTTATTCGTCAGCAATAGCTTTGAAAAACTATTGGATGAACTAAGGAAGACTTTCTTTCCGCAAACGCCAACACATTATTTAAAGATTTTGGCGAATACTAGACGTTCACCAAATGAACCATTAGATCATTTTACTATTCGCGTAGGTGAACTTGTGCATAAAGCATTTCCGACCAATGATTCTAACATGTTGGATCGAATGAAGATGGAATATTTTATAAATGGGTTAAGTGCTGATCTAGGGTCACTT
Organism: Brachionus plicatilis; assembly: GCA_010279815.1. Taxonomy (NCBI): domain Eukaryota; kingdom Metazoa; phylum Rotifera; class Eurotatoria; order Ploima; family Brachionidae; genus Brachionus; species Brachionus plicatilis. Next base: position 611,822 of record QEOQ01000359.1, read on the forward strand.
GTACGGCACCGTACACCTACCAATCTAAACAAAGCTTTGAAGTATGCAAACCAGTACAAAGATGAGAAGATGGCTCGCAGAAAAGATTTTAAAGAACCAAAGGAAGCAAAACCTATAGCTTTAGCAGCCGGATCTGATGCCGTTAGCGGTGGAGGACAAGAAAATAAACTGAAAGAAAAGGATAATGATAATGAGAAGTTGATTGAGCAATTAAACAAACAAAAGAGGACCTGGTAGACCAAAGAAAATCGCAATAAGAGAAGAAGCCTTTGAGGAAGATGTCGATGTTGAAGAAACAGTTTTGAGAACTCGCCTACAACTTTTGGTTCAGTATCAGTCTTTACCCTAAAATTTAAATTTCCCTTTTAACTAACATTTTCCGTGAGAGAAACATAATCACCAGCTTTTAGTCTAAAATCGTCCATTTGTTTTTTTTTTATCAAGCTTTTATTGTGTTTGGATCGATGAACACGGAAGGTTTTACCATACTTCCTTTGATTACCGGTTTCGACTGGGTAATAATAGCGGTGTAGATGACCAACTTGCAGTTACCTCTGTGTCAGGTCGGAGCCGTTGCTCAAAAAGGTACAGGAAAAGGTAATGAGCGCTTCTTCATTATCCACTAGGATAGAAAGGGACATATTATTCTTTGTTTGCTACACCACAGACACTTTCTAAGTTCAATTCAGAGCTTTCTGAATCTGAATCTGACTGGCTGTTTGCATGTATTTATCCTAACTTTTGATCCCCTAGTTTTGACTCGAGGACAACATTTAACATTTTACATTTTAGAACCATTGAAATGCTCGACCATCAGTTGAGCATCACCAGGACTGTACAAATTAATGATGCATTTGTATTTCTTATGTTTTTCATTTAATACTAGTTTAATGCTATGAATTTTGTCTGTTATTGTCTCAGTTTGCTTTCTGAAAAAGTTCTAATTCTAGTTTTTCGGCATTATATTGTCTAGTATATTCTCAATCCAGAATGGATGTAATTGTTCAAGATTCTTTTTGAAGGATTTATTTTCTATTTTATCCTGCTTAGGGTTATTTTTAGGCACAATGTTCTCAATGTACAGAGAAAGATACCGCGGAAAGAAAAAAAAAAAAAAAAAA